>VXBA01000068.1:205113-224231 GCA_013399895.1 Serilophus lunatus
CTGCTAATCAAAACCAAACTCTTTCCTTAGCAAAGACTTTATGCAACTATTTAAAATATGTGCTAGTCTAGGAAAAACAGTAAAATGGAAAGTCAGGGTATCTCGATACCACAGGAAAGAGCAGCTTGCCAAGAATATCTCAACCTAAAGGTATCCCGTGTTGCTTTGATTGTGTTTATTTTGTGCTGTCCATCTTCTCGGCTCTGCTTCAAGCAGCAGAGCACCTGGGATAGATTGTGGGCAGCAAAAGGGGTAAAACATCCCTTTTTTGTCTCATTTTTTTTTTCTTCTCCTTTTCCCGGCAGACCACATTTCAGGATGGGGGTGAAGAGGTAGAAGAGGGAGCTGTCTACAATGTCACCCTTAAAAAAGTGCAGATTCAGCAGGCTGCCAACAAAGGAGCAAGGTGGCTGGGGGTAAGTGGGACTGGCACTGTGGCTTTTGGGAAGGCTGCTCATGGACTTTGGAGCCTTCTCCAGGGAGCTGAATTCCACAGGAATTGTTCAGTATTAACTTCTTAGCCCTGACTGCTCTCATTACTTAATACAAAACAAAAACACTGAAGTCTTCTGCTTGGTCATCTGAAATAACACTCTCCTTGTGTTGCCTCTTTCTCTTTTCTTGACCTGCAAAACCAATTTGACCAATTGTGGCCCTGGATTGGGTGATTCCTGGTGCAGAAATAAGGATCTTAGCTTATGGTCTGAGAAGTTGAACATTTAACAGTTACTTCAGACTGGACTATGGCTGTTAGGAACCTGTCTCAGGTCTGCCAAACATATATAGTCACGAGATTTTGACTGAGGAAGGTCTCTCAAAAGTCAGCAGAACTTTCTCAGAACTTAAGGGAGTATAGGTTGCGTCTTGTTTTTCTATTGCTTTCTCAGCCAGATGAGAGTTGAATTGCATTTCTGCAGGAATTACAGCTCTGTACTGTTTTTCAAAGGTGTCTTCAAAGCAGGAAGGCTTTAAGTGGTAAGTAAAATGAGCTTAAAAGCACAGGCACTCGATTTGACATGCTGCTGATGCCTTCACCTTTGTCAGGCCGAGTCCCCAGCTGATAGAAAATGTCCTCACCTCACTGGAATCAGTGCAGCTGTGGCACTGTGAGCCAGATCTTCAGGAGCTGCCTCTGACTTTCATAGTATTTTGTTATGTGTATGTGTTTTCTTTGGGATCAAAGGCAGTAATACAAGAAGTTGGTTTGATGTGGTAGCCAGATATGTATTTTAAAGGTTTTTAAAAGTGCACTGAGAGTTATATCCAGTAATTTTCTTGTGAAGTTCTGTGACATGGAGCAATTCAGCAGTGCTGCAACCACACTCAAGAAAAATAAGCAAATGCTGTCCTGCATACAGATAGTACTTAGCATCTCCCCTTCCCTTGTTTTCAAGAAGTAGACAGGGTTCTAATCAGAGCAGACTATTTAAGCATATGGGCTGTTTGTTTCCCTTAAGCTCTTCAGAACATAAAATATGTTAAGCTGTTTTTGTGATCTTGTTTTATTAATGGCTTTTTTGTGGTCCTAAAATCAATAAATAGCCTCTAACCCAGAGCATTATTTATGAATAGCCATCCCTGCCCCCAGCAGTTTGGCCTTGAAAAGCCTGATTGTCTCTTTTAAAATCATCAGGTGACTGTTTCTTTTTTTTAATCTGGAACTTACAGGGTTTTATGATATTCTTTGTTCTGTGCTTTGAAATTTGTAGCACTAAATTAACAAACTGTTGGATTTATCAGCGTTGGACTTAAATTTTTTTTGACGGCGCCCAAAGCCAGGCTTAGGTTGAAGACTCAAGGTCAGCTGAAGAGTGGGAAAAGCCATTTGCACATCAGCAAGTATTGAGTAACAAACATAGTAACTCTCCTATTGATTATGTGCACGCCTGGATTTACTTTTTAAAAAATTACTTTTGGACGTGGGTTTGTGACCTGTAAAGGGCTCCTTCAGCAGCCTGACATTCTCTGAGGCACCGAGCTGCTGGGTTGTTGGTGCAGGTCGAGTCTAGTAATCCTTTCTTCAAGCCCATCCAGGCTAAAGGAGTGGTTGGCCTTGTTATGAGAGAATGGTCTGTTTAAAGGCCAATCATAAGATTTTTGGCTTAAGCACCATGACTATTCAAATACAGAAATGTCTGTCTTATGTTTCAAATGTCTACAGTTAATAGAAAGACAAACAGACTGTGACTTAGGCATCAGCAGTTCCATGACTTTCAGAAGTGAGAAGCTTTTGGATAAGCTTTAAATTCAATATTAGACATCAAAGGATGCCAATAATAGCCAGTGCTTTTGTCACCAATACTTAGTCACTAAATATTTAGTGAAGCTTAAGACTTTTAAGCACTGCAGTATTAGGGAATATTAAAAGCCCTAGTAGGAGCTTAGCTGTTGTGAGAGATGCTGAACAAAACCACTATTTTGGCTAAGAAAAGAACTTAGAGACGTGATGTTTAAAGAGGGTTGTCTGTACAGACGTGTTTGCTCAGCTGATGATTGGTACCAAAGCTTCAAAAGTCAAGTGTGCCTTCAGGAAATAACTGAGGGGGAATCCCTCCCAAACGTGATAGGTACAAGCAGAGAAAGCATGAAGGCTTTTGTTTTGAAAACAAAGTGGGTGTTGTTTTCTCCAGGATAGACCTTGAGAGGTCTCCAGGGTCCTGAGAGAGGAACGAGCCACAAAAGCCATGGAAGCTGAGATGTGTGGCCTGACTTCTTTGTGAGAGGGGAGGATGGAGAGGTAGAAATTTGTCCGGGTGGATGCTGTGCTCCAAAAAGGGGATGAAGAGGATGTTTTCTGCAGCAGGATTTTGGGTGGCATTGCATCAGCCTGGAGGAAAAGCCATATCAATAACTGGAATGGAAGGTTTGAAAGTACAGCAAGGCATTTGAATGGTGTGGCTGGAAGGAGAATGTTGTATTTTAAAACTGTGGCAAGAGGAACCTGAAAAATAGGATCCTGCATGTCCAACAGGACGGTGCTATTGTCCCTGAATAAAGGGCAACAGAACAGAAGAGGCAGGTGAAAAGTTTAAGGTTCTGTGGAGGGTTTTGATCTCGAATTGACAGCCAGGTGTGGGTGGACTGAAACCCAGGCAAGGTGAGTTATAGCCGGAAAGGAGATCAGAACAGCAAAGCAGTGGCTATGAAAGCAGATCAGCTGCTAAAATACCTGGATTTCTGTGGCCAGCAGCAACATGCTGACAGAGTGGGAATGGCGATGGAGAGGTGACCTCCAGTCAGTGATTTATTGTAAATAGCTGAAAGAGAGTGGGAAAAGCCATGGCTTGAGAGGAACGTGGAGAGATGGGGGGAACTGGAGGGAGGAGAAGAGCGGTGTAGGAAGAATAGATTAGAAGGAAACGAGGTTTTAAAAAGCTGTGATGGGACTGTTGTAGAGCTCCCCGTTAACCTGCTGGAGTGCTTTACCTCACCTCTGCAGAAATTAGGGAGAGGTGGGCGACTGCCTTGCAGCCCTTGGAGTCTGAGGGAAGCCGTGAGGAATGAGCTCCCTAGAGCCTGGCAGTGTTTTTCCTATCAGAGCCCTGTGTCCTGGAAGGAGTGAGGAAGAGACTCACAGTCTGCCTCTGGAGTATTCAGTGGGGCAGGTCACAGGAATCGCAGCCAGGAACGGGCGTCCTCCCAAACCTCTGTGCTGTTTTTCCACATCTTGAACGATTGCTGAGCTTTCAGAGCCCATCCTCACACATCAGGTTTATTGCTTTACTGATGGATGACACAGACTCCTCTTCCTCTGAGTCTTAACTATCCAGATAACAGGAATACTCTGCTCCCTCACGGCTGGCCAGCCTGCCTGGCTTTATTAGCCATTGTATACACATTTTTTCTTTCTGCTTTCAACTTCTGGCCACAGCTGAACTTCTGGCTCTGGAGTTTGTGCAGGCAGAGATGGATTCAAAGTATTACTTGTCTCAAGGTGTCATTAATGCTGTAACATTGGGTGTATAGCAGAACACATTCTTCCAAAACTCTAAATTAACTGCTGTAGGAGGGTGCTTTTTTAATACCCTAAAAATGCTGAGAGGAGGAAATGCTGAAAAGTACCCAATCTACCATCAAGTATTTGTGTGTTTTCTTAACACTGATATTATTTGATAATTCCCTTTCCTGGGAATTCTGTGGTGTTTTAAAAATAAATTTTGTGTGATTGTCTCACACTGAAAACTGCATGTAACCACAAGTATGGCTTCTAAACACCTCTGCAGTCACATAGATTGGCAGGAAACTTGTGCTGGAGAGTTCAGTCAGAAAAACATTACAAAAACTCATGTCTAACTAACCTGTATCCCAGTTAGGACTTAGGACACAACCCTCTCTCTGACTTGAACAATATGTCAGAAAAGAAGCTTTGGTTTGGATTCATTTGTTTCCAACACAGTCCTCCTAAGTATGGGTTGAGATTTAAATGGTGCCTGGGTTCATCAACATTTTAGGAACAAGCAAGCCTCAAATTTTCTTTGAGCCTGCTCCTGCCCTCCCATGTGCCCTTCTGAGCCAGCTCTGTGATGTGTTTTTTATCTTTCCCTTAGATCCCAGATGTTCCGGTTGAGTGTAGTTTCCTGTGGAAGCAGCAGGCCAGGGCTTGGCTGATCACTGCCCTTGCTGCAGCTGGTTTAGAGCATGTGTTGGTCCCTTTTGGCTAAATCAGGCTCTTTAATCGGGTTCCTCCAGCCTGTCCTGCCCGCCTCGACCAAGGCCAGGGTGTAGTTGTGGCTGTATGTTTGGCAGAAGCAGAAAAGCAGCTCCCAAGGAGCTGACAGGCTCCCTATGGAAACTGAGCCGTGCTGGTTGTCCACTCCAGATTCCCTGGGGAACTGTCTTGGAGAAGGAGGAAAGGTGGGGTGTGCTCACATTGGATTTGCATGAGGGAAAATGCCTGTCACCTGCTGGAGACCCACCAAGTAGGCATGCACGAGGAGGGAACTGGATGGTTTTACCTGTGGACAGGTACACAGTTAACCAAAAGAAAGCTTTGGCATCTCATTCAGCTTGTCTTTGGGTTTGGAGCAGGCTCTTTCCTCCTGTCTTTCCCTCAGTTGTGGGCATAATAGTCCTATAGTGTCATGGTCCTTATTAATGACTTCTCATGGAATATTTTTCTCCTTACTTCCCAGTTCAGGCACAGATCTCTGCTCCAGGGATATCCTAAGTAGCACTCTTGGATGCAGTCATCAGCTGGGTAATAGAGGCTGTGTGTGCAACACACACTCAAAAATGGAAACCGAACCTATTAAGAGTTTTAAAATGGAAGCCTGAAAGATTACTGTCCATTACTTTCCCAGTTCCAAATCCAAAATGCATAATTAGAAGGATAACTGGCTTTGCAGCACGGTGTCATACTCTCAGTTGAGTTTAAAACCTCTCATTCCAAGCTGTCAAAGCGTGACAGAATGGCAGTGCTTTCATCTTGTGGGGTTATTAACAGGGAGCTGAGGGATGGGCACTCCAGCCTGGCCACGTGCAAACAGGGGGAGAGACACAGGCAGCCTCCCTTCCTGAGGGCTGTGCACAGGCATCTCTTGCTAATGATCCTTCTATTAAGTGGAATAACAAGAGCTGGGGGAGCCTCTTGAGCAGAAGTTGTTGGGAGTCTGTTCTGTCACTGCACTGGTTGTGTGTATGTGCATTTTGGAAATCTCACAGCCAGTCTGCTTATGGACAAAAACTTGCCCTTGGCATGCTTTCAGTGTACCTGTGACATGGAGGAGTAGAATGACATCCCATGCTGTAATTGCTCTCCACTGGGAATTCCTCTGACAGCCAGGATGACTGTCTTTTTGAAAAAACTCCTTGGATGGTAGAGGTTCTTCCTGAATTCAGCACCTTGAATGTCTTGCTGCTGACATCACTGAATATTATCTTGCTTGCTTTCTCAAGAGGCAGAGAGTGAAAGGAATAACCCAAAAATCAGCTCACTCAGCAAAAGCAAAAGGGTCTTTTCCTTCTGAATGCTGTATGTAGGTCATCTGTTGGGTTGAGGAAGAGCTGGCAAGGAATGTGGCCGTGTGTCACTGGAGGGCCTGGGAGAAGCAGTGGGTGAGCTGGGCTGAGGTGCCGTGCACAGGACAGCCCTGGAGAAGCCATTCCTCCATTCCTTTTTACAGTTTGGGTTTTGATGTTTTCATTTAAGGAACAGGCTTAACATTGCAAGCACGTTAGTCATGCTTGGACTTAACCTTGGTAAAGCTAATTAAAAATATGTGTGTAAATGCATGCTTTGAACTTGCATCTTTTACTACTCCTGTAGGAATCTGTTTTCTAAATATATAATTTCCTTTAGCCTGCACTGTGAGGGGGTGCAGCTGTGTGAAGAAATGAGCACAGAGTGGTGACTTAGCCCCTGGAAGAAAATGAGGTGGTTTTGTGTGAAGGGGGGGAAATAATCACTAACTTGGTGTGCTCTTGCTTGTCTTTGTGCAGCCAGTGTGTTGTGTCTTGTAAAACAGAGGCAAAATGTATGTGATGTTTTAGTGTTAATACCTCAGTAAGACTTACCAGATACTGTAAAACATCATTCCTAAAGGGAATTGGGACCTCATTCCCAAAGGGTTGAACAGGTGTTGTCTCCAGAAGTTGTCACAGTCTGCTCCTGTAGTCTTTCAGAACTACTTTTGCCCTTAATTCACCCCCAAAAGCTCAACTATAAAGTCCATGTCAGGCTTTCACACCTTCTGCAATAAGGATTTTATTGAGGTGTATGGGGATGTGGGTTTCTTTTTTATTTTGATTTTAATATAAAGTTTTACAGCTATAGTGAGGAATTCTGTGCTTTAGACATGGAAATCCTTTTACTGTTTATGGAAATCCTTGTACCTTGGACCAAACAGAACCCATGCTGCACTGAAGTTCAGTTCAGCACTACACCACCAATAGGTGACACTTCAGGGACTGGAAGGAAAGCGAAAACATATCCAAGTGAAGTTATAAGAATGCAAGACCCTTAAAACATCTTTCATCCCAACGACTTCAAATCCCAGGCCACAGATTTTCACCAGACTGACTACGTGAAGTGTGTTGTAATGTAGCATAGCACAAAATCACGATTTGGGTGGGGATTAAAATTCAGCTGCAGTGCTGTGGCCTGGGTTTGGTAGATTCCCCTTGGTCTGGGGAGATGGGAAAGAGAGGAGGAAAAAGTGTTCCTGGGATGATGTGACTTCAAAAAGGCAATTTTTTGGAGGCTGCTGAAGGGTTGGAAGCATTCAAAAAAATCAGGAGGAGACGGATTAGCTGTCAGAGCTGCATGGTGATATTTATTTGGTGGCTTCCTAGTGTTATCACATGGATGTCTTCTCCACATGTGACATACATGCTGCAAGGAGCAGCTGCTTAACAAGGCACAGCAGCACCTGGAAACAATTTAGGGCCAGAAGTGAATTAACTAAAACCACCTGGGGAGACAAGCTGGACATCTGAGAGTCCAGAGCATTTGCCCACCATGATCCTGTTGTGAAAGCAAGCTGGAATATGGAGCTGTAGCAGAGAATGTGGGAAAGAAGGGAAGTTTAGGAAATACTGCAGCACACCTCACTCATTCCTGGTGATCGTTTCCTCATCTCAAAGATCAGAGAATTAGAAAAGGAGACTCACAGATGAGAAAGGATTTGGAGACTCTGAAAAGGTAAGGACTCTTAAATTTGTGTCTTGGTGCAGCTAGAGCTGATGTGCAGGTTTAACAATAAATCCTCCAGGATTGAGGCTCTGTTCTGGCAATGAATAGGAGGATTTAGTAAAAGCATGTAAAACAGTGAGTGGAGAAGGGACACTTTATCTCCAGGGACTGTTTGGTGGTTTTGAACGCAAGGGGGGAGAAAGAAATGCATTGCATGTAATTAACCTGAAGGGATCTGCCCCTGGAAGGAGTAGTAGAGTCCAGCTGAGTCTAGGAGGATTCAGAAGGGATTGGGCATTTATATATATATATGAGAATGAAAACACAGGCCATTAATTTTTGTGATTTAGGTATAAAAAAAACAAGTCCTGCAGCTGAGAAGATTCTTTTCCTCTAGACTGGTTATTCTGAGTGTTAGGAGTGTTATTTCTTCACCTTCCTCTACAGCATCTGGCCACTGTCAGAGGGGAAAAACCCTCTAGTTTGGTTTAAAATGGCAATTATTATGTGTGGCTGTTCAGAAAGTTCTGGTTTCAATTTGTTTGCAGCAAATATTTAATGAGGTAGAATAAGATTGATCACAGGCACTTACTAAAGGAATCACAAGAACTTTCATGTCTAGGGTAATGTCAGGGCCATGTTGTGACACTGCATGGGAGTTTGGAGTGGGCTGGTTTTCCAGCAGCCCTGCAACCTCCTCCTGGTCAATGAGAACTCTGCGTGCTCAGACCCTGCCTTTTTTTGTCTGTGTAAAGCAAAATTTTGCTGTTTTAGGCTCTGCAGATGTAGGAGTTGTGTGGGTTGCCCTTTGCTTTACCCCATTCAGCTTCATAATAGCTGCTTTAAAAATAAGGCAGCTCGAGCAGAGCGTGGTACTCTGCATGTGGTCTCATCAGACCTTTTATGCGGTGGAAGAATAAGGTCCTTTGACTTGCTGTGGTGCCCCCTGTTTGTACTTTGCTGGGTTGTTTGCTTTTCGTTGCCGCTTCCAAGCGTTGTGCTGAAAGATTTAATGTTCTGCCTCCTCTAACCCTTCAGGTCTTTTCTCTGATCTCTGTCCCACCGTGTGACCTTTGAGAGTAGGACTTGAAACAGGCTTTTTCTTGCTGGCCTCTTACCTCTGCCTGCATTTGGTTGCATGAGCCATCTGTTGCCCGTCATAGCTCCCCTTTAACAGCTTTGGCAATCAGAAGGAGATTTTGGCAGCCTCCACCTTAGGTGTGAAGCTTTGTGCTGCTTTGCATGGTAGCACTCACCACCCTTTGGCTCTGCGGGTTACTGGGTTACAGCCTGGTGGAGTTTTGACGTGTTCCTCTCTGCCACCTGCTTGGATCTCCCTGGTGTGGCTGTGGACAGCAGCCAGCAATGCTGCTGCTGGGCCACCATGGCACTGATGAGGTGGAGGCATTTAAAATGCTTTGGCGGAGTGATCCTGTTATTATATTCTGTTATTTCATCTATTTTTCTTTTATATTCTTCCCACCTTTTTGGTCTGAAAGCAGTTTCATAGATTATTTTCTTTCCCCCTCCCACCCCCCAGCTGCTTGTACAGTTGCCTTTCTCCCAGTCAGTAGCTGTTCATTCCTTTCTGGGGACTCCACAGGCTCTTAGTGCAAGTAAAACAACGTGGTTTTATTATAAATTGGCATTTTCTATTGCCAGATCTCGGAATGATTGAACAATGTGGGGTGACTGAATGCTTTGAGATGTGTTCATAGCTCTTGGGCTTCAAACTGCAGGCTTGTGGTAGATCTCGTTCAGCTTCCAGAGCTCAGTGGCTCCTTCTGACTCTTAAAAACCAATGATCTAAATTTGTGAGTATCTGTATATCCTGAAGCAGAAACAAACCATCCAGTTAGAGCTGTCAAGGGTTTTATTCCCTCCTGTATGTAGTTTATGCCCCACATAAGCTTGCACACATTGATTGAGTTTCTGTTTCCACTGGACTCAAGAGCAGAATGTCCTTCACTTGTATAGAGTATTTCTCACCTTGTCAGATGAGGTTTGTAACATTCCAAAGCTTTGTTGGTGTCGGGATGCAAACAAGTCATGACACCCTTATGGATTAACTGCTGTGTTCAGGGCAAGAGAGATGAATTAGCCAAATGCTCCCGAGGTACATTTGGAGCCTGGTTTAAATACTCTATGCAAATGCAGCATGGAAATGATGATGAGGATATGCCTACACTTCTGTTAGCTTGGTCTGTAGTAATCTCTGTCTCCACCTGTGATGCATTTTGTATTTTTAGAGTGGAAACCCTTTAGGGCAGGGACAGTGTCTTCTGTTTGGAGATGCCATTGTGCTGCTGTTGGAAATGTCCCATAAGTAACAGCAGCCTGTGTTTCCTTTGGAAGGCAGATGCTGGGCCATTGCATTCCTCCCATGGAGTGCCTGGGATGGATCCTGGCTGTGCTCGGGGCTGCTGGCTCCCTGCAGCAGACTAAATGTGAATGAACTCTTGCACGCTTACTCAAAGCACGAGGCTTGCATTCTTCTGCAAAAACAGGCACTTTGTTCAGGAAAACATCAGGTGGTCATGAAGTTAGAACAGGACAGAGAAGAGCAGAACTGTGCTGTTGACTCCCGAGGGGTGATTAGACAGCAACCCCCCCAAAAAGAAGAAAAACAGAAGAGCAGACAGCAAACGTGGACAATTTCTGTTTTATCTGACATTTTTTGCTCTTCCTTTGCTTGTAAGCTATACTTACTTTGCTTTCTGACTCAATACTTCCACATAATTATGTGTTTTGATTTGCATCCATTGCCCAAGGATTTAAGTCCGAGCGCAAAGCAGCATTCTTAAACCAAAACACAGATCTGTGCAGTGGGTCCAGGGCCAGCTCACACTGTCTGTGCTCTGTCACAAGAGAAGGGGTAAGGCCTGGTGCTGTAGGTAGAGGAATCCAATCACTTGTGTAGGTGTGCAGTGTGTTTAGCTGTATACATTTGTCATAACAAGTGCAGGATTTATCATGGGGAAGATCCCTGCAGAACTGGGACAGGGGTGCTGCCATCCAGGTGTGGTCAGACACAGCCACTCCCTGTCTCTACAGGTGTGTGTGTACAAGAGAAGAGGTTCCATAGTCAGTCCCCTGAGATAATACAGTAAAAATGCAGTTTGGCCTGGGCTGATGATTGGATTAGTGTTTTGGGGCTCTTTCAGCATGTGAATAAATGTTCAAGCTGGTAACACTTAATGTTAGGAAACATTAGCTTATATTTCTGCTTTTTCTACTCAGACCCCACCCTGGAGAGGTCTCTTAGTTTGAAAACAAAGGGTAGTAAAAGGCACAGCCATGGAAATGAAGTTTATAACTCAGTTTAGGTACGTATTCATGATGTGGTCATAAAAGTGGTTACTTACTGCTTACCTCTCTCTTTTATAAAATATTTAAACAGCTTGGCATTACAGATTGCTCACTATAATTATTATGAAACATGTAACAGTGTTTCTTGGATGTTTGCTGTTCCACCAAAATACCTTGTTTGGAGTTTATTTTAAAAGCTGAATCAGTGTTGTGCTATTTTCTCTGTCAGAATGTGTTTAATCTCCCTGCACCTACGGTTTTAATTTCAAGCTATTCATGCTATTACAAATCTATCACTCCTGCCTTGGTGTTTACACTGAGTACAGTAGCAGTTTTCACTGATTTCCTGACTCTAAAAAATTAATTTCTGTGAACTGTTTGAGCAAGCTTTACAGTGTGAAAGGAGAGCCAACAATACAACTGAGGATGAATAAAAGCATTTTGTGTTATGTAATATGCATTCATGCTACTATTATGCAAGAGAATTATTACTTGTGGCACCCTTAAATCCATTTTGAGCTTAGCACTGTTGCTTGCTGTCTCATACAGGACCTTCTTTGTTTCTACTGACTGAGCAGAAAGTGGTGATGAGCTCCACAATTAATTTAAATTACATTTCTGGAAGGAGGGAGGACTAGTGTTACTTTTCACAGGGCAAGTATTCTGTTGGTAGTCAAAAATCATGATACCATATGAAATGTGTCTGGCTGTGTTAGTGGTACTATCAATCATCCCTTCTCTTTGCTACTCTTGGTGATTATTAAAAAAACTAAAGAAACGTGGCAAATGGCTTCACTGACCAGTGTTCCACAAACAAACTTTCCCTAATAGCTTTCCTCTGGTATTTCTTAGGGTAGACATGGAGTTGTTGCCATTGTTAACATCCAGGCTGCTTAGAAATACTGTACATAAATACAGAATCTGCTGTGCTATGAGCTTGAACCTCTCAGCGCTGCTCACATGGAAGGTGCACCGTGCCTGTCCCTGTAATCAGAACCATTAACAGCTGTTTCAGAGGCAAGTGAAATGTTTGAGCTGTCTGCCACCTTTTAGAGTCTTTTTTTCCCTGCTCAGCACCCCTTCCTTTCTCCCTCGGGGTTCCTAGAAGCGGTTCCTGGGTGCTTTGACACCTACAAGCTTGCAGGACAGACTGGAAGCAGTGGGAGTGTGGGGAGGGAGGAAGAGGAGTCGAGATAAGGGCTGTCAGCAGAAACAGGAATTGCTGTTTACAGGGGAGCTGCCCCAGCTGCCTGTCCCCCTCCTTAGGGACCCTCTGTAATCCATACCTGTAACAGCTTTTATTAGCTTTGACAGTTAATCACAGGTTGTTTTATGCAGGTCCAAAGAGACTTTTTAGAGCTCTTCCCTCCTGGAGACACTAACAATTCCTTCGGCTCCAGAAGACAAAATATTTTATAAAATGAGCTGGTTTTACTGCCAAAATGGGCACTAAAACCTATTTCCTTGCTTTCATCCTGGTGCCTTGCTCACTTAGCTGTTTATTATTTTGAGTATTTCTTTCCTGCTGGGTTCAGTGACTGGATATTTTGGTCTTCCTGTGCACTGGAGACAGGAGGATACCGAGTTTGAAGAATAATTTTTCTCTGACACAGAAGGGCTTTGGGAAGTTCCTTAATATGGGACACATTAATTTGCTGGATTAGAAGAGTATTTCTAGTAAATGTCATTTGATGACCAGTATTCCTCCAAAAATGTAAGAGACACATGACTAAGAATCTTACTTGACTTACTGGTTTCTTCTTCTTGCTTTTCTGTTTTAAATTAGGAACTTGCTAAGCCTTAATGTCCAGTCAAAACCAGCACAAGTATTATTTCGTAATACTGACATGTTATGAAAATAACACATCCCTGGCATGGCTCAAGGATTGTGGTAAACTACAGAGCTGTGAAACACAACAAACACAAATGAAAAGGGCTTCAGTAATGTGATTTTTCAGGTTCATTTGCCTCGGTGAGGACTCTGTCAGACAAGAGGAGAGGGGCTTGTCTGGGTTTTGTTAAGTGTCTTTGTAGGAGAGGGGTGGTGAGAGGCAGGATGAGAAGGAACTTTTTGTAAGTGGGAAGCAACGAGCAGGTAAGTGCATAAATCATCCAAGATAGGCACGGGGATGTGGAGCTGTTGGGGAGATTTTGGGTCTGTAAAAAGCTCGTGTGTTGCACAGCGAGCCCCTTGGAGGACTTGATTCCCACCGAATAACACAGCTGCATTCCTCTGCACAGATGCTTCTGAGTGGGTAAATTCAGAGCAGGAATGTCTCTGTTCCCATGGCTGGATAAGCTGCACATTTGTAAGAGCTGCACAATGCCATTTTAACCTAACCCTCTTTGAAGATTCAGTCTCTTAATGCACTTGCTAAAACTCCTTTCGATGCACACAGGGAGAGGTGATGTGTAAATGAGGCTTCTTTCCTTCTGCTTTGATTTCGTTTAGAGCTCGTCTCCCATAATTCACCGATAGCCAAAGGAGGCTCAGTTTGCATCACTTCAGGAGGTGGGAGAATGCACGGCTCAGCACCATGGAATGTTCCCTATTTTCCCCAGAGTGCCTTTAAGTAGCTGCAAGGTGCCCGAGTGAAAGGGTTCTAACTGAGCAACAGCAGTTGTGTAAGAGGCTTTTTCCTTTCCCTTTTTCCCCCTCTTAAATCTGCCCCCCAGCTTTGGTTGGTGTTTGCCAGCGCTTCAGACAGATACCAGCCAGGCTGTGAGCTCTGGGGGGAAAATGAGAATGCCTTTTGTGCAGTGATCATGGAATTAATTGGTCCTGGAAACTCTGGGTGGCTGCCAAGAATGGTTATTTATGTGGCAAGAAAGGAAAGGAAAAGGGCGGAGTTTTGGGAATCCAGGAATACCCCTTGTTGTCGGAGCATAGGAAAGCTCATAAAGTTATTTTGGCTTCTGAGTTTGGTGCAGTCAACATGCAGAATTCTCATTTTGTTTTTCTTTTTTCATCAGTATCCAAAATGGGGAAATGGGGGCTTAGTGAAGTGGAGAGAGCTCTGGAGGCATTTTATTTCATTTATTTCCAAGTGCACTGTAGGATAAAAGCAGCTGCCCTTGGGAAGGCAGATCTGCACTGCAAATCCTGCACTGCAAGCCACGCTTTCCTAGGCTGGAAATTCTGCTTCAAATTCAGTCTTATCTCATACAAACTGTTTTCCAAGCTGGAAGTTCAGCAGAGCAGAGCACAAGGACAGAGGGGACAGCAGTGGGATGCAGAGCTCTTGCATCCTGCCAGGCTCCCAGCACTGGTGGCAGCAGGGATGTGTAGAGCCAGGGCCTGTCCCAAAACCACCTGAAATTCTTGTGACTTGGTCTGGTAAGATTAGTCTGGCCGCTGCTGTGTGGCATTGTTAGGGCCAAATGACCCCTTTTCACAGTTTTTTAATGTAATGGCCATGTGGTTGGAGTCTGAGGCAGTGCAGCGTGGTTGTCAGCTGCCGTGGGGTTTGTGGCAGCACCCCTACAGCACCGTCCTGGGAGCAGGCTCACTGAGAAACTTCATTAATGTCTTTGTCAAATAAGTTGTTAATGTCTTTGCAGTTGTTGTTTTAGTCAGGTATTCTTTTGCAGAACAACTTTTCTGTTCCATCTATCTTGCTGTTTTAATTCATGATGTGTGTCTGTGTGTTAAATGAAGGCTGTCAATGTTTTCCTTCTCTCTGACTGGTGTTATGCTTTTATATCTGAAGCTTCTCAAGCTCAGTCATTCCAATATTTAATTTCTTTTTCCTGTTTTCCTCCCCCCCTTCCCCCAAGGATGAGTGTAGATATTATAGATGTACATTGGAGAGCCTTTTTTTAAGCAATATGAAAAAAAAAAGGTTAAAATCACAAAGAGCATCTCATTTCTGCTTTCAGAAGGTTTAAGCAGACTCACACTTAGACAGAGAATTAAATTCTTGATCAGAATGCCTTATTTTGAGTTAACTTAAAAGTTTCTGTGCTTTAGGCGTTTTTATTCCAGCATAGGGTGCCTGTCCAGTAAGTTAATAAAAACAGAGTGGAAAACTCTCCATCTGGAAAAGCTGTAAGCTTCAAGGAAAGTGAAAATCATTTAAAAATCTGTCAAAAACTGTAAAAGTGGAGTATAAGAGTTAGTTGGATGCTCCTGAAAATAACTGCAGAATTTCTGACTCAAACAAGTCTTCAGTAGAGTGATAATGTGTTTCAAATGGCTGAGCCCGAGAATATTTGATCTCTCATTTACTTCTTGTTCTTCCCTGTTGTTTTAGCATTTCTTTCAGTCTGCCTAAAGAAAAACTATTACATTGACTTCACTCCACGATTCTCACTTTGAGAATCTCCACAGATAATATTTGCAGTGGATAAAAACCTGCAGAGCAGTGGTTTTCTTGAGTAAAACCGATTGTTTCCAGTGATATTTCTGAAATAATGACTGCAGTTCTGTATGCCTTTGTTTGGGTAGCAGCCTGGTTTTGTACTCATCAGAAAGAGTTCTAACTCTCCTTTTTGTCTGGTAACTCTAATCCTCCTTTCTAGGGTGTAGCATTAATTTAGGAGGTGGTGGAGTTTCTAATTAATTTATAATCCCATTGAAGGTTAACAGGTAGTGCTTGGAGGAGGTTTTTCAGACTGAAGCTCTCCTGTTTCAGCAAGAACTCTGTGTGTAGGTAATGTTTTGTGCTGTCTAGCTGTAAGATGATCACCTCAAAAGAGAGTGGGCCCCTCTGAAGGTCCAGCATTGCCAAGGGTTAGTAAAGAAGTTGGAATTACACTGAATCTGTGCACGCACAACCACGAAAAATAAGGATTTGCAAGGATATCCCTCTGGTCAGTCTTTCCACATTTGCTTTTCAGAGGTGCTGTCTGCCTCATAGGAAGCTATTTGCTCATCACTTACACTTGCAGATTTTCAAGGCTGTAATCTGTTGCCTCAAAAATCAAAGTGAGATTTTAAAAAGCATAGATCAGACTATAAGGAAAATCTGTCTATTGCAGAGGACCAAGAAATCGTTGCTGAAGCCCTGGGATGCTGAGGTTTAGCATCCCTGTTAGAGTGCTGGACACTGCTGAAGGAGACAAACAGGGGCTGGAGAGCCTTTCCTTGTTGTTTTGATGTGCAAAACTGGTGGCATTTATTGGGCACTGCGTGTCAAAAATGGCAGAGAGCTTTAGGGGCATCTTTGAATGGCAGTACAGAGATTGTTCCTCTGAGCAGAGAGCACAAACCCCCATGAAAACTCCTTTGCCTTTGGGCAGCCTGGTTGTGTCAGTGGAGAGATGGCTTCTTGATTAAATCCAGGCTGAGCAGTTTCCTGTTAGCATGAAACTCAGCCCACAAGCTCTTATTCTCCAGGCCTGTTACTGAGCTCGTCTGCCAAGTCCTTTCTCCTCTTAAACTTACAGGCAGGATTGCTGAAATAATACAAATAACAAGCAATCCCAAACCTCTCTCAATGATTTATGAAAGTTTAGTGTTTTGCTGACAAACTCAGTTTTAGATTTTTCAGAGTTTGGTTTGGTGGGGTGTTTTTTTTTTTGGGGTGTGTGTGTGTGTGTGTTTCTTTTTAACATTCTCCCAACATGATGTCTTGGGGAAGTTGCAGTGTTGCAATTACTGGAAAATTTTGTGCATGGATCAGCCTTGGAAGCAGGTTCTGACCTTGTTTTGAGCAGCCACATCAGTGAAGGAGAGGTTTTTACATGCACTGAGTAAATATGCCCATAAGCCATTATATTGTGAATGGGGCAATGTGCTGGATTTAAAAATAAGAGATAAATACAGTGGTGCAGACTTTCTTCCTCTTTTGAAAGTGGTTGTGTTGTGTAACTAGTTATTTTCAAAAGGGTATTTTAATTGTAAGATGAAAAGTCAGCAAGAAAGTTGTATTTTTTTTCCAACCAAGTTTTGCTTAGAGAAAATTTAAATGTAAGAGAGATACAGCAGTGGGAACAACATACCCTGTGAGTGTTTCTGTAGTGACAGGATCATATGTAATTCCAGGTATACTTTTAATTCAGGTATATAATTCATGTAAGTTTCCAGGTGCACATTTAAGTCAGGTGTGTAACACATTATACACCTTTAAAAAAGATCCATTGAACAAAATTTTGCCCAATATTTTTGCTGTCTTTTTTTTTTTTAAACAGAGACAACAGGTTGTATTTGTTGGACCTTGCAAAGCTGGGAAATGAAGTAGCTGAGCTTTGAAATAATATTAAAGGCAAAACTTTAGAAGGTTAGAGCTTCAGAATAATGTTCAAGACATGTATATTGTTTAAAACAAAAAGAGACATCTATTAGAAGTAATTCCAAGCAGTGGAAGGTAGTGATGTAAATAGGAAGTGGGTGGGATATCTGTTCCTAATTATTTTATTAATAGCTGATTTTTCCTTTGTGTTTTGCCAGTATACCAAGCCAGGGTTGGTATTGACTCTGTCTTTAACATGCTGCCTTCATGCCCTCAGTTGGATATTTTATATTTATAATCTCATTTTTCAGGCTTTTTATCCCACACACTTTACAAAACAGGATTTAAACTAATCACAAAATGCTTTTCTTAACTGTCCTCTAAATAATGGGAGAATTTCAGGGAATGTTTCTAGTTCTTTCAGACTTAAAGCTGACTGTAAGCATTAAAAACAAATGCTGTTTAAAAAACACACCCACACCCAACCCCAAACCCTAGATTTGTGGACAAATATTGTGCCAAGTGGAAACTGTAGGAGAAAATTGAAATGTTGTAATGGAATGTTTGCGAGATGACTTTACACCCTCCTGCAAAAGTGTCATGAAATGTTTTGCATCCAAAGGTGTTCCAGCCCTTTAGGTTTTGTGTGGCACCCCAGAGCTGGGATTTTCAGCAAGGGAATCACAAAGAGGTGATCAGTTTTCATGTTTATTCAGACACTTTTGTTCCCTTCAGTAATATTATTCTTTGTGGGATAATGGGCTTTCTTTTAGATAATAATATATGATGGAATATAGCAGTCAGACTATCAAATATTTTGTGGAGTCTGTCAGAGAAATATCTTAAAGTTACTTTAAGAACTCCATTATTTGATACAGCACTTGGTGCTTAGAGAGCCAGAATTGACAAGATTTAGTAACTGATGATGGGCAGTTCCTGTGAAAAGATGGAATTCAATCCAGTGAAAGCTGTGTCTGGGCACTGTCTGACTTTTGTGCTTCGTTTTTGTTTGCCTTTGTAGGGTGAAGGAGACCAGTTACCTCCAGAGCACACTGTCAGACAGTATGAAACATCCAAGATCAGGGCTATAAAAGCTGGAACTTTGGAGAAACTGGTGGAGAACCTCCTCACAGCTTTTGGGGATGCAGATTTTTCCTACATCAGCATCTTCCTCTCGACATACAGGGCCTTTGCTTCTACCAAGGCAGTGCTGGAGCTTCTCCTGGGCAGGTAAGAGCCAATTCGTGGTGGAAATGGAGCCGCTGTTTACATGACGAAGGGGTGCTGTTGGGAATTTCTTCCATTGCTTTTAAACTTGGATTTGATAACCCAATGTCAAGAATGCTGCAAAAATCCAGAATTTCAGCATAAACGTCCAGTGTATAAAGGCATTGCTGCCCACATCCCAACTCTTACTAAATAATACAGCTTTTTCCCCCCACCAAAAAAACCTCCAACATAGTATGTGGCCTGCAAAGTCGTACCTGGAATAGATTCCTATGTTTTGCTGCATTCTGATGTTTTCAGACCAAACTCTCCTGTCTGGGGGCAGCTACTTTGAAGAAGGGATTGTACAAGAATTTGATCTCCCCTTCTTTTGCTTGACGTGAATATGCAGCCATATGTTTTTGCAGAGAGGACAGGAAGAGCTAAATGTGATAAGAAGAGCCTTTGTGGTAAGACTTGAGTCAGGGCTGCTGTGTCTGAATAAATGCCTGGAACATCCTAAATTCTAGCTGGGACATGGCTGGGTCAGAAAGGGTCTTATTTTTGGGAGAGTTATATTTATTACGTTTTCAAAATCAAGTGATGCACAGAAGTGGTTACTCTGGCATATAATTAGAACATAGAATTAGTAAATAGAACATAGAATTAGTAATTAGAACAGAAAAGTGGCATAAGAACTCCTAGGGTTTAATTTTGGCTCTCCCACTGGGTAGATAAGAAACAAGACATGGATAAATTACCTGTACTTCTGTATCTGAAATCACAGAATCACTGGGTTG
>VXBA01000070.1:6184-22922 GCA_013399895.1 Serilophus lunatus
CACACTAGAGCAGTTTGTGAAGAGCTGTTTCCTGTGGGATGGGACCCCATGGCATGCAGTTGGAAGGACTCTTCTCCCCAAGCAGCAGCTGAAAACAGCAGCTGACCATAACAACCCCCTCCTCCACCTCGCCTTTTCCCTTGACCGCTGTGGGAGAGCAGGTTGGATGTAAGAGGGAGGGGGTGGGGGGTAAAAGGTGTCTCTTATTGTCTCTCACTCTTCAGCTCTGATCTTGTTAGTAATAAACTTGACTATTATTCCCACATGGAGTCTTGTTTTGCCTGTGACAGTGATTAGCAAAGAATCTGTCGTAGTCCTTATCACGAGTAATGAAACCTCTCGTTATATTGTCTCTCCTCTATTGCTGGGCGAGGGAGAGTGAGAGAGTGTCTGTAGTGAGCCCCTGGCATCCAGCCCAGGTTTAAACCACTACATTCATCTTAAAACAATGATATCTCCAAATAACTGTCCAGGCAACACTGGCAGGGCACCTGTATGTGCTCTAGGGCAGCTTACAAGGACTGTTGAACAGAGGTTCAAGAACACACAGCCCCAGCTGGTTGACCCAGCTGAGATGCTGGAAGCCAAAGGTAGATAGCACAGAGCAGTGTGGGAGAATTGCTGTGATGTTACCACTGTGGAAGACAGACTGTTCTACATTAAATTATGTGATAGAAGCTTATGTGTACATCCACAAGCACGGAGAGACAAAGGCAGGTGGATGAGCCCACACAGTGTCCCAGCACTGGCTGCACCCAGGACTATTGCAGAAGCCATCACACTGTCCAAGTCCCACGTCCACTAGTCTAGAGTAGCAGGGGTACACTAAGGCAGTTCCTAAATTAAGGACTTAGAAAAATGGACACTACATCTAGCTCCCTTCCAGGGTTGTTCCAGCAGAACCTCAGTCCTACTGTCCTGGCATGAATCCCATCACCATGCATCCATACTGGAGGCTTGTATTTCCAGGTGCCACAAACTGAGAAGATTGGGATCCAAGGGCAGCTCCTGGGCAGACTTAGTGTAAGAGCCTAGCTGATGGAGGGAGACACAGTGTACATTTCTACACAGATATATATTCTCACTAGTGGACTTTGATGGTGCTCTGCTGAGGAGTGCAGGGTGAAGGTGATGATACTCTTTGTGTTTGTGGGAGCACTCAGTGTTTCAGTTCATGATCTATGTGGCTGGCCATATATATATGCATATATATATATATGTGCTGTTCTTTTAAGTGTTGTGTGCACATGGCCTGCTGGGAACAGATCTTCAGCCTCACTACCAGATCTGGTGTATGGAGTTGCATCAACCCCTCCTTTCTTCAGCTGACAGATCCAGCATGATATATTTTCCCCTAAGCATTCAGACTTAACTTGGCTGTATCTGGGTAACACTGCATTGCTAACTGGAGCAACTGCTATAGAAGGCAAACCTGCTGTTTGTTGTACTCAATACATTTCAGGTTGTACTCACTGTTGGCACACCTTGAGTTCACTCTGAATACCTCTTCAGATGATTACTTTTTACTAACTTATGTCCAGAACAAACATTGATATAACCTGGAATAGTCTGTGGTATATTCTCCCCCAAAGACTACAAGAATAGCAAATAAATATATTCAATAAGGTTATGTCCATACAGTAAATATATCAGGAATATGAACTTTTAGAAACAGCCTCAATCTATGCACCACTCTTTGACCCAGTTCTTCAAGGATGCTTGCCAACCCTAGAGGGACTGGCTTCTATAGGCCTTTTTAGATTAATTATGTAGTGTGTCACATGCACTGAGAGCAGAGCAGCACCATAATGCAAATGCTCCAGAGGGGACCATGTATGTTTTATTCCAGGAAGTTCAGGGAACATGTTGTACTCCTGACGTTCTGATTTCCACAATGATTACTCAATTAACTGGGTGCCTTATCTTGCCAGGAAAATGAAATAAAAAACTGCAAACCAACCAATCAAACAAAAACCCCAAACCAAACAAATAATAAAAATAAACCACTAAGCAAAAACTCCTCAACCAAGCCAAAACCAAATTAACAACACCCCTACCAAAACGGGTTTATTTTTTGAAGTTACTGTTGAAATCACTGATTAATCCTTAAAATTCTCCTATCTTTGTCTACAGCATCATGCCTCCAAAGCTGATTAGCTTAATTATTATAAGTCACAGTATAGTGATGGGATCTGAGGTGGAGTGTAGGTTATCTATTCTAAAACATTCTCAGTTTATTTTGGTGAGGGGAAGTATCAGAGAAGTAGCTATGAGTCTGAAGGTATTTCCAGAAGGATTTAGTGTCCTCAGTTGAACTTCCTGCCTCTGTTTGCAAAGGAGCGTGCCAAGTGTTCATCCCCCTCTGAAGAGGAAGGCTTTATATCTAGCATTTCAGGAGACATCATTTTCCACCTGTAACTAAAGCAATGAAGGATCTCTTTTCCCTTTCCCCCCAGTCTCCATCCCGTGACGTAGAAAGATGCAGCATAGCCCTCTCCAACCACTTACACAAATGGGGATGGTAAGGGGAAGCTCTGTCATTCCCATCTTTACAGGAGATGTGATCATGTCATGTTACTTTCTCACTCTCCTTTTCTGTGAGGAGCTTTGATACACTCCCCATTCAAGCCAGCTTTTCCACAGGGTGAGTCAGAGGTCTTCCTGATAGTACCAAGTGTTTTCTATACTTGAGCATATACCATAATTTCCACTTTTTCCCCATGCCTTCCTTTATGTCTCCTAAACAAAATTATTCTCAGAAGGGCTGATAGGTGATGTGCCTTAGGGAAGTTAAAGTATCTCCTCTCTCTTGCATACTCGTCTTGTGGATATGATGGAGATGGGGTATATGTAGGATAATTCTGTACAACACTTTAAATGATTGCAATGTTCAATCTTGATGGTCAAATAGATAACAGCTAAAGATACAAGAGCTGATGTTCTCTGTGTGTTTATGGCATTTATTTATATTTATTCTTAGTGATATTCCATTACCATAATTGTAAGTAGGAAGTACATGCTTGCTCAGTGATATCCATTCTGAGTCTGTATTTAACACAATGCAATAAGAACTGACATAGCATTAATAATTACTTAATTCTATGTGGTAATTAAGAAGAGAGGTAGGCATCACAGAGGTTCATCAATCAGAATTGTCTTTCTTTATAGACAACCATTTCTTGCTGTTTCTGCTTTGCACATGGGAGTGTCTTCCCATCCAGAGTATTCTGTTGAGTACTTTATTGAGTTAAAGTCCATCCTTAATGTAATATACAAATATTTTTCTTAGTAGTCCATGTACTAGTTTTGGTGCCTTTCCTGTAGATTTTTATTTCAAATAAGAGTACCAAATATCTGTTATTGTCTAAAGATTATTTTCTGAAACCAAAAAGCAAATCCATTGGATAATGGTCTGTGGTATCAAATTATTATATTGGATATATATGACATTCATGTTCAAACACTAAATTTTATGTACATCTCTTTAGTTGGGGTTACAATGAGGGACTAGAAGCCTTAAGGGCATATTCAATTTGTGTTAATCAGGTTGCAAATATCCTTAGTTTCCACATCATTGACAGAATCTTTATACACTGCTTCCTTTCCAGCTGTCAAATACATCTTGGAACTGCTTTCCAATACTAGTGTAGCAGGAGCCCAATTATGACCTTACTATATTAAGAAAAATAAAAACCTCCATGTTCTAAGTTGGTATATACTCCGTATTCCTCCCTCTCAGAACCACCTGTGCTTGAGTCAAGAAGGCCGTCTTTTTAGAAGAAAAACCCATCAGGTAGGGCATTTTCCTGTACCAGAACAACCAGCACACTTCAGCTGGCAGTAGGTCTAAGAACAGCCCCAGGCAGAATCAGGTCATCACACACAGTAGGTCCCCTAACATTGCACATGGTGGACGCTGCTTTGCCCCGGAGACAGATAACAGAGAATTTGGGGGGGCGGGGGGGGTGGCCTGACCTACTCCTAGACAAGCCGGACTTTGGCTGAAGGTATGTGGAATTCATACAAGAGACTAAATTAAATTGACTGTCAAAGTCAACTGCATTTCTTTCATTTTCTGGTGTGTAGTATATACTGTTTTTCTAGGGTTTTTTTATAAAAGCTGCATGAATACTTACACAAACAGTGGAAAGTAGACAATACTATGTTAAGGGCAGAGAGATCTTCCACCTGCTTCCTATTTTTTGTCAAGATAAAAGTAAAAAATAAATCTCAGTATTTAATTCTTATTCACAAGAATACAAAATCCTTTCCTAAAACAAGGTTTACCTACGGGCAGGCCAACTAATATAGCAATTTTTCACAGTAGGGCACATGTTAATGAAGAGTTTTCATGTCATGTATAATGCCACGAGATGTGTCATACTGTGGAAAGTGATTTGACAACTCACCACACAGACAAAAGGCTGTACATTTTAATTTTCTCCCCACTGAGAAACCCACCATTACATTATCATCCTTCAAAGCTACTACCACACATGTGTTCACTACCAGTGAACACAATTAAAAAAAATAGGGTTTGAAAGGAGATGGAAAAATGTATTTATAGGAAAATGATATTCATGGATATAATAAAAGGGAAAATACAGTCTGCACTTGCACATCTTTTGATTATCCCCATGTTTTCATGTTCCAGATGCTTCCAAGTAAATGATCCTGTTTATCACTGATTTATGTTTATTGTATAGACTGTCACTAGAATTCTAAGTAATGACCCTAATCAATACAGCTGATCCTAACTCTGTTATCTCTGGTATTTGAAAAACAGAACTGTAAAACAAGGAAGTTCTGAAGTAATTTACTAAAGCAACTACAGCATCTCTTTGAGTATATTATATTTTTACATAAATGAGCAATTTGCTGTCACTTAAAAGTATCTTTTGCTTGCCATTTTTATTCTAATATATAATGATAATATATAAGGAAATACACACATATGTATGTGTTCTCATTTGCTCTTTTTCTTTCTCACAGTGATGGGCTTTTGATAATCAAAAAGAAATTAGTTAAGCAAGCAATAGTGATGCTGAGTGAGTCCTTTTGGTCCTACATGCTCATATCTAATAATTCCCTCTGTACCGCATCAGCAACAATCCTTTAACCCTGGACTGCAAGGCCTACCAAAGAGGATCTTGCACTTCTGGGCTTACTTAAAAGTCTGTAACCTTCAGCCCCAAAGGGCACATGCACAACAGTGGCATTTTGAAAGTAGCAAAGTTCTTACAGGCACAGTCAAGTTCTTTTGGTTTTTAACAACATTGAGAGTTCTACAGCTATCATTGAGGCAGATCACACAGTGTTATTTATTCTCTCTTCTTTTCTTTTAAATAACAAACTCAGATTCATATTTGCAATATATATGGCAAGTATTGGACAACAGGATATCGCTATTTTAAGGAACTTCTGATTAAACAGTTTTCAGGGACTCCGGGTTTACCCTGACTTTTTACTGAGATTCTATTGTTCTAGCTTTCATATTTTCAAGTTTAAATGAATTCTGCTATTGCTTTTCTTACAACCAGTCTTTTAGATAATTTTGGATTTTTTTTCCTTCTTGTATTTGGCATAAACTCTTTAATAAACAATTCAGTCTGAAATGCATACAAATTAAGTTCTTAAATTCCCATCTTTAAGTATTAGTTAAGGGGTTAAAACAAATCAGTCCTAATTTTAATCACTGAAAAAGCTTACTAGGTCATTGACTCTGAGATAAATTTTCATGAACTATCCTTGTTAAGGATTCCTGCAGCCTGCAAGCTGCAAGTGTGAGGGCAATCATGAATTATTTTTCTTCTTGACAAGACAGACAGCATTGTTTGACTAAAACATCATGGATATATTTCTTCTGTTAATACTATTTTACACCAGAACTGATACAAATCCTATTAGGGTATTGTCTTTAAAGGTACTTATCTTGCTATCTTCTGGAAGCAGAGCAAAGGAAACATGCAGAACCAACCCTAGGTGTTAAATTTTTATTCTTCTCCTGTGTTCTTGCACCCATACCTCTTTGGAAGTAATTTCCCTGTGGCTATATCTTGCAAGCACAAGGGATTTGAGGTCTGAAATTCTAAGACAAAATATATGTGGCCTAGTTTTCATCGGAACATGTGAGCTTCTGTCTCTTTTTCACAGATATCTGAAACTGGATTGACAAAATGGCAACTGCCTTAATCTTACTTGTAACCCAAGCTGGTTAATCAAATGAGTGTGAGTTATATGGTTGTACTGAGTTTGTGACATTTTGGTTTTTTCCTTTGCAGCCCTAATTTTCTCACTCTTTGCTTCTGGGGTACTGCTGATCAAAATTCACTTTGTGAGGGCTGCCAGTAGCCAAAGACAACAATAAAAAACATTTCCCTGCCTACATCTTGCCTGGCACAGGGTGGCAGGATTGCCTTGTTGACTCACCCTGAAAGCAAGTAAATTGTAGTTTGTTCCTGCCGTCTCACAGAGAGGGACGCATTAGACTTCAGATTTTATTTCTAGGCCTAAAAATAAAGCAAGATTTAAAAAAAAAAAAAAAATGCAAAAATCGAGAGTTGTGTTTTCATTCATAATGCAAGTAGCACTTCTGCCTGATTCACAAATCAAAAAACTGTGTTTTTAGATACATATGTGTATCCATAAATGTATCTATTTGTCTCTCAAGGCCTAGCTAGTATATATTTGAATGTTGTTCTCTATCACAGCTCTGTAAACAAAAGAATGTGCTTGTCTCTGACCACAGAAGCCAGATTTTAAAGAAATCCTGAATATTGCAGAAGTTGTCAGTAACACATGTAGGCATAAATACAGCTTTTTAGTAAAAAAAATTAGAGATTAGATGTAAAACTTTTTAGTATCTCTGACAACTGAACACAGTGGCATTTCAATAAGCTACTGCTTAACCGCTCCTAAGGCTCATGTTGAACTTTCAAACATTAAAATGTATCTCACTCTACCTGTGAGGTCTTTAAAACATACTGTTTAAACCATGCTCACTAACACATTTTTAAGGTTACAGCCTCACTGGTAATAAAACAGAAGTGTTTAATGTCTTATTAAGACTTTGTCACTGCCTTCAGTGGGTAGTTATGTTCTCTGAGAGACGTCTCTGTTCATTAAACAGTTGCTTGGGTAATCTTTGTATAAAAAGATTATAGGGACAAGCATCAGAAAAACAAAAGTTCATCAATGGAATTGCTGTGTATTGTGGAGTAAAGTGGTGTAATGCACTGATAAATCAAAAGGATAAAACATTTCATATGTATTGTCCAGAAACGAAAATCTACAATTGCAAACAAATAATCGTAAATAGATGAGTTGTTCACCAGGTCTTTGTAAGGTATGGAGTAAAGGAAATGATTGTGCTTTACTAGAAAGCGTTTCTACTGTGAACATAACTAAATCAGCAAAACTGTGTTTTGCCCTGGAATGTAATAATCTATCATACACTGCCAACTCTGATGCTACAGCAAATCAAAACAGAACAGTAAAACTTTTGCCCATATAACCACGTCTATTAGATTTTTTTTCTAGCAGAGCTAAACCAGTTAAGAGTCAAAACTCTTCACAGTTCTGACACAGATGGTCTGGCACAAGTCTTTTTGAGTGGAATTCATCTGTTCATTCTCAATAAGTATTTTAAAGTAAGATGAATAATGAAGAAAAAGTGTCTGTTTCTAGTCATTGCCTAGAAGAGACCCTCAGACATTTAATTTGGATATGGTGTCTACAATGTATCAGGTAAATTTATTGCAGGGGGTCTCACTCACAGCTGGGGATGTTGTCAAGATCTCCAGGGTTAGAGAGCCCACAAATGGACTACAAGATTTTTCTAGAGAATAACACTGGCAGGTGAAGTGTCCCCATACACCTCTACAAATATAAAGTAGCAAACATCCAAGCTGACTTGTCTCATACCAGAGAAAGATTTCTGCAGACCATTCAGGAGATGGTTTAGCTAATGAACTGACACAAGCTTTGTTGTTATGAAACATTTCCAGGGAAGGTTAATACCCTAAGACATAGTCAGTATCTATAATTCAAGAAGGAAAAAACACAGGGTTTGGCTTGTGGCAGACTCTGAGGTCAGCTGAGTACACCTCTGTGTGCATGGCACAACAGTGGAAGGTTTACAATCTGGGACAAAAGAGCACTTCCTTCTGCTATCCAGCTTCCTTTCATCTCTTCTTTCATCTCATCTCTTTGTCTAGCAATCACAGTGAGTCTATTTGGGGGGCAACACTGTATTTTCCTACACTGACCAGCAGAGCTAAGAAAGACTGAGAGGGCAGAACAATATATGTGAAAAGCCTGATGGTATTAATCACCTGGTCCCATAACAAAGAAACACTCTGGCTGATTTAATCTAGGAAAATTCTGGACTTTGCCGAAGCCAAATTCTGCATAGCAACATTTGAAAGTGAGGTCTCTGTTGTTTACAGACCAACATGAGGTTATAGCAAACCTGGCTTCAGCTATACATGGCTTTGTCAGCATCTGATGGAATTAGAGTAAGAAATCATTTAGTATAAAACTTTTACACCACAGAAACTTCAGCTAGCCCCCATTGTCTTCTTTGCAATGTGTGCTGCCCTGAGCTCATTTAACCCTATAACAACAGGAGTTGCAGATCACTGAAACAGAATGGAATTTAAATGGTTAGTTCCTGGCTCTGTCAAATTTTACAGCAATGTGAGCGTAGATCCTTCTTTTCAAGATTTACTCATGACAGCTAAAAAGTCATCTCCATACTGTTGTCTAAACCAAGGACTTTATTACTGATAGCTTTTTAGATAGATATTTACTGATAGCTTTGCTCACAGACACAAGGTGTCCTCCACGCATAGGCTTTTGTATGATAGATTGTGGATTTACAGACTGGGGAACTACCATTGGGATCCATCAAGGGGTAAAGAGAAGATCAGTGTTATTGTTTTAACACAAGCCGAGTCAAAAGCCAAAAGAAATTTCAAGCAGGAGGTTCAGTCCCATCAAGGCTTCTGTTCAAAGACAGAAATGAAAAAACTACCTCCCAGACAGACAGTCCACATAAAAGAATTTAGGCAATCCATGGACAACCTGAAAAACAGATGTGGGAGGCTTTGAGGGGAAGCAGAATTTGGGAAAGGAAGCTGAATGCAACTGAACTACTCTCTTTTTTTGAGAGAAAAGAAGAACATGCAGAACACATTCAGAAAAACAAGGCTTGTCCCATGGACATAGTGCTTCCCATGGCAATCCCACGACGTCCATGTTAGCGCTGATAGCTTCAGTCTTCCACATGGAAGCAGAGAAGATAATTTGGACAACTAGGTTTAAATCTATATTCTCTTTTTCCATTTGTTACAGCAGTGCTGAATAGATCAATCATTTAATAAACAAATGTTAACCTCTACTCTCTGAACAACTAGCAGGGGAAGGACTTAGAATAGAAGAAAGGATGTGACTGAGAAGGAAATTATGAGTTATCTGAAAGCTGTCCAGTTGAGTAAAGAGAGGTATGCAGGAACAGATGCTAATTGATAATCAAGTGCTTCTAACATTTCTGGTAGATAATCTTCGAAGGCTGAAGTGCCTCACCGTCCTTAAACAATTAGAATAAGAATGTAATCATATAGAAAAATAGAAACTACTGAAAGTGACACAAATGGTCCTATTAATTTTTTGCAAATTTCATGTTACATATTTATGTATCACATGTGAGTGAAGGAGTCTAAGAGAAAAAAGAAATATCCCTAATCTTACTAAATCTCAGAACAAATATGCTATATTTTTCTTAATATAACATGGTTGCTAAATCATAACATCTTTCCTCCCTCTCCTCACTTGTTTTTGAAGGTTTTTCCAAAATTTCTGCATAGCAGTAGAAAACCCCTCACTGCATTCTAAACAATGTCTGCTTAAAGAGAAATCTGATGGATAACCAGTAACAAATAAAATAAATACCAAAAAGCAGAACACACCTAAAAATAACATAAATTCTTAATACAATGAAAACTCAGTTTGCTGATTCGCTTCCCACTTAGTCATGCAGTGCAAAGATAAGCATTTAAAAGCAAGATAAATTAGGAACATGCTCTCAGTCCGTGTGAAAAAAAAAATAAAAGCTCTTGAATATAAAATACTCACCTGAAGACAAGAGATATATGAGAAGGAGGTAGCTGCTACATTGCACACCAAAAAGGAGTTGGGCCTATAGCATATATAAACAATATGCACAAAGCCATCTTTGGTTGCTTGCAGAAGAGAGGCAGGGGTGTTGCAGGAAGACACCACAGAATCCTTATATGGAAAGAAGACAGTGTGGCACAGCATGCAAAGCAGGATGAATTAAATGTGCTGATTAAATGAACAGCTTGCTTTTTGTACTTCACTGAAGTTCAAAGCTCTCTAGCCAACCTCTTTAAGCATACCTAGCAATCAAATAGATGACTTATGTTATAAAACCCTCATGCAGAGAAACAATAGGCGATGCAAAATTGATCTCTGTAGGCCTCTATCCCTCAATTTTGTTCAGGGTTTTAAAAAGAATATGTAATAATTTTTAATGCAGGCATAAAAAGTAAAGGCTGGGGGAAGGGGCCCTCCACTATACCACTGCAGAAGGAAACCGAGGACAATGCCCTCTATCCAGATCCCCGAACGACGGTATGAACAGTTTTTCCCCCAAATTATAACTCAGGCTGCATACTCATTCCTTGTGTGAATATTCCTTGTGTGGATATTTTTAGCTAAGGAATTCATAGTATAGCAGTCAGTGTTTCTTAGCCTGGTAAGTGTAAGTCAGCAAGTAACAGGGCACCTGGGTTTAATTGTGACTGTAACAGTCCCTCTTCTGAGTGTAAATCCAAGGCAGGGCATAAGGTGGCAGAGATTGTCCTGAGGACTCATTCTGAGGAGAAGGATGTCTAATACCTTTGATCAGAGAGGTCAAAAGAAAAGCAAACACATCATAACTTCTAATTCTCAGACTTAGGATGAGAGGTAGAGAAGTATTTTTTATTTGTAATCTGAACTATTGCTATATAAATCACTGACAGATGCTAACTGTAGCGTCATAGCAAATTTTGGTTTGTTTGGTTTGTTTTTTGCAATATGTGCTTCCTGTGACACTTTGAAGTTGATGACATTTTCAAAGAAAGGACATCTAGAACTTGGAGTCATGCTGAGCTGTGAATTCGGGTGTTGAGTTTTACTAAACTAGTGTGGTTGTTCAAGTGTCTCAATAAAGATTTATGCATCTATTTTTGGACTGTCAATTAGAATACTCACATAATGGTTAGAAAACTGTTGTGCTTGACTTCTCAAAGATATATTAAAACGGATTCAAGGACTGAATCATCCCTCTTTCTAATCTTGCCCATAAGCCTTAAGAAGAACTGCAATCCTCCCATTTTCAGGGCTTTCTAAGGGTGTTCAGCACTGTGTATGGTATTTAGACAACAAACATACACATGTTTGACCTTGAAGTGATCTGGCTCATTCTTTCAGTATATTAAGAAAACAAATGGATAAAAGATGCTGGTTCTTTCTATGCCATTCCAGACAATTGCTTCTGATTGGAATACTTCTGTACAAAACCCCTCACATTTCTCATATGTTAAAATGCTACCAAGCATCACCTCTGCCTTACTGATAACTCCAGCCTGGATATGCAACATGTTTCATTATTCTACTAGTAACGTCCACACATTCTCCCAAGCTGTCCTCTGTAAAAAAAACACCAAGCATTATGTAATCCTCCTTTAAATCTCTGTCTATAAACAATCCATGTAGTGATGTAGCTGTTCAATGACTAGCCAGCTGTGATGCTGGGAATGGAGTTATTACAGTGATTCTTACTGTTTCACTGATATCCTGTGTTTCTTTGTGGCACCTTATATTATTTTTCTGTATGCTTCTGCTCATGCTTTACTCGTATCTTTTTGTCAGGATTTTTTTTATACTTATGTACAATGTTTAACATAACAGTATGTCACATACTCCCTCAGAGAGCTGCAAACACTGAAGAAAAGCCCAAGCACTAAGCCAGGCAGCAGGTCAGAGCAAAGCAGATGGATTACCATATAGTGTTGGTTTGTAGCTGTCTAGTTCTTGGGGCTGAAGTAGAAACAAGTGAGGAAACCAAAACCAGATGTAGATGCAGGAGGAGATGGGGGAATTTTATTGTATTGATGCACATGAAGAATTCCTGGTTTTGTTTACTTCCACTGTGTTCAGCGAAACAGGACACTGCATGCATATTTGTAGATGAAATAAATATTACACCTGAATATGTGACAAATTTCTGCATCACAGAGAAACAGCTGTGCTAAAGGCTGAGTATCAGCTGCGTAGGATGCTGATGTAGGCATCCTAAAATTCACATACACACACAAGAAGGAGGACCTTTGCTACATTTTTGTACTACAGTTTTGAGACACATAAGGAGATTATAGAGGACAGAAACAAGATAGAATAGACGTGAACAAATAATAGACCATTACAATTCTAATTTAGGAAAGGACTGTAGAAGAAGCAACGTAATAGCAGTACTCTAAGACTTTAAAAAAACCAAAATCATCATATAGAAAGAAAAATAAATTATTAACCTCAGATGGAACATTTTCAACATGAATGTACATATTTTTTTTACATAACTTCTTCATGGAACAGTAAGTAATCATAAGTCACCAAAAAATACAGCAGGGCTAGATTTCAAACTTTTAACTCTTGCCTCTGAAAGCCTAGGTATCCACTCTTCATTCAGATGCTTTGACGCCTACCATAGTCACCTTGTCTGGATGCCAGGCGCCCACAGTTGCTCTAACCTCCCTCTTCCCCTTCTAGCCAGGCAGAGGGAAAAGAATGAGATGGTAAATAACTTGTGTGTTGGAATAAGGCAGTTTAATAGAAGCAAAAGCAAAGCTTGTGAGCACAAAAGCAAGCTTGCAAGCGCAAAAGCAAAGCAGGAAATAATAAAGTTTATTCTCTATTTCCCTTCAGCAGCGATGACTGGCCACGTCCCAGGAAGCAGGGCTTCAGCACATCTAGTAGTTTCTCAGCAGGCAGCCATTGGAAACAATGAATGCCCCCCCTTCCTGATCCTTTTCTTAGCTTTTATATCTGAGCTGACATCATATAGTATGGATTATCGCTTTGGCCAGTTTGGGTCAGCTGGCCTACTTGTGTCCCCTCCCAGAACATTGCCCTCAGTTGGGTAAGGAACACTATAGTCCCAGTGCTGTGCTCAGCAGTAGTCAAAACCCTGGTGTGTTATCAGCACCGTTCCAGCCACCAATGCAAAGTACAGCACTGTGAGGGCCGCTATGAAGAAATGAGTTCCATCCCAGACAGACTCAATAGACATAGTCAAAGCCTGATGCTCCAAAGGCCACGGCAGACCTCCATGAAGATAACGGCATTTATATCCTGTATTGTACCAATGGAAGCCTATTCAACTTAAGATGACTGAAGGCCCACACCAAAACCCTAAATCATCTTGTCCGTGAGCTGCTTTTTGCTGATGATGCTGCCCTCATTGCTCACACAGAAGTAGCTTTGCAGCATTTAACATCCTGCTTTGCAGAGGCTGCTGAGCTTTTGGACTGGAAGCCAGCTTGAAGAAGACAGAAGTTCTTTACCAACCTGCACCTCAGGAAGTCTTCCATCATCCCCACATCACCATAGGCAAATCAGAGCTTAAGTCAGTCCAGCAGTTTAACTATCTAGGAAGTATCATTTCCTCGGATGGTAAGATTGACAAAGAGATAGACAACAGGTTAGCAAGGGCATACAGAGCCTTTGGAAAACTCCATTAAAGAGTCTGGTGCAATAAACATTAGAAGAAAAGTACAAAGATTAGTGTCTACAGAGCCATTGTACTGTCTACTCTTTTATATGGGTCTGTATCTTGGGTCATCTACCGCCGTCACCTGCAACTCCTCGAACGCTTCCATCAGCGCTGCCTCCTTACAATCCTAAACATCCACTGGACTGACTACATGGCTAATGTTACTGTCCTTGAACAGGCAGGGGCCAACAGTATTGAGGCCATGCTGCTGAGGATGCAGCTGCGCTGGGCAGGGAACATCTCCAGGATGAAGGATCACCGCCTCCCTAAGACTGTGCTCTATGATGAACTCGCCACCAGCTGCCACAACAGAGGAGCCCCAAAGAGGAGATACAAGGATTCCCTGAAACAACATCTCAGTCTTGGTCATATTGACTGCCATCAGTGGTCCACTCTGGCCTCCAATCGAGAGACATGGAGACACACCATCCATAATGCTGCTGCCTCCTTTGAGAATGCACGTAGAATCAGTCTTGAGGAGAAAAGACAATGCAGAAAGAACCGTGTCTCATCCGTACCACCTAAGGAGGCTTTCTACTGTGCTTTTTGTAACCGGACTTGCCTGTCCCACATCGGCCTTTTTAGCCACCAGCACACTTGCAGCAAGTGTGGGTAGAGCCCTTCCCATATCTTTGTTCATGAAGCCTAGCCATGATGATGATGATGAGTATCACAAATTAATTGTAAGGCATAGAACAACACTGTATTCACACAGATATATTTGCAGAATTGAATTGAGTGAATCGCCTGTTTCTTTCGAGACACTCCATCACGGGGAGTATCTTTTATTAAGCTGGTTGTAATGGGTTAACCTTGGCTGGCTGCCAGGTGCCCACAGTCTGTTTAACCCCTTTTTCCCCCCCCCCCAAAAGTCAGGCAGGGGAAAAGAATACGATGGCAAACGGTGGGTTGAGATAAGGCAGTTTACTAAAGCAAAAATGAAAGCAAAGCAAAGCAAAGCCCGCACAAAAGCAAAACACTAATCTAATCTCTACTTCCCATCCACGGCGATGACCGGTCACATCCAAAGAAGTAGGGATTCAGCGCGTGTAGTGGCTCTCTTGGTAAGCCACCATGGGAGTCTGTGGATGCCCCCCCCTCTTCCTGCTCCTCCCCAGCTTTATACCTGAGCTGATGTCATATGGTATGGAATATTCCTTTGGTCAGTTTGGGTCAGCTGGCCCACTTGTGTTCCCTCCCAAAATCCTGCCGTCAGTTGGGGAAGGGACACTACAGTCCCAGTACTGTGCTCAGCAGTAGCCAAAACACTGGCGTATTATCAGCACCACTCCAGCCACCAGTGCACACCACAGCACTGTGAGAGCTGCTGTATGGGAAATGGGCTCCATCTCAGACAGACCCAATACACTCTTTTATCTAGGTGATAGAACCAGTCACTTTTCAGATAACAAACTAAATTTCCAAAAGCTAAACTGCAAGACTTCAGGGAAGTGTATTAGCAATGACTTAAGACAGCTAGACATTCTTTGAATAATACTATTGTATGATATAATTAATAGATTAGTAGATCAACAGTGTTTTCTATCATGAAGTCCTCTATCAAAAGTCAGCAGTAGATTTTATACATCTCCTATTGTGGCAGACCAATTTTCATCTTACAGCAATTATTTTGTTTTACTTTACTCTGTGACCCATTTAAGAAACTCTAAATTGCCGGAGTGGTTAATATTTAAACAAACAAGACAAAATCATATTTGAATATACTTTCTATAAAATAATGGGAACATTCAGAATGTCCTTAATCAGGTGTCATGTTCAAGCTTTCTTCCAGATAAAAGAAGATATTTTTGCAAGAGTGTCTTCACTGCCTGCCCTATCTTCTTTACTGCATAGTTTTCTATGCTCTTCTGCCATATATTTTGTGTTGCAGCCCTTGTAAAGGCTTACTGTCTCAAAAAAATAATTTTAAGAAAGAAGGAATGGTATTTCTGAGCTTTTGCAGAAAATATTTTATTATGCACAGAAGTGTGTAGAATGTGCAAAGAAATCTCGCTAAAGTAAGTGTTCTGCCTGTACATGCTACTAACAGATATTTGAAGCAACTACCTAATGTCACAGACAGATGGCAGTTCATTCATTAAATAGTATTATTGAATATCATTGGCCTCTATTGACACACTCTCATTACTCTCTATAAAATAGACTGTCCTTCCTAGTCTGTGTAGAGAGCAGAGAACAAAGAGTCTACAATGACCTGACATCCAGGTACCTAGGAATTCATCCAAAATTAATCTGCCATTCCTGTAAAAGCTATTTGTTCAAGGGCTGCTTGGCAGCACTCACAATAGCTCTACAAATGTACTACTGAGACACCTGCATTACCAGTTCATATATTAACCAACTCCTATTTACTTTTGTTGTCTCCTTCATCACAGCGGAAACAAAGCAGCATGTGGTGTGTGTGTACAAGTATATGTTAAAGTTCAATCTAGACCTCAGGAAATGAGAAAAGCATTCAGCTTCACAAAACAGGTAAAAACACGACAGAGATTTATAGAGGATGGGACTGGTTACCTTGGAAACAGGTTTGAATTCTTTCATCCAACAACAAGATGCTCAGTGTTGACCTATTTCCAACTGTTGTGTATGGATTTAAGGTGGAAGTATTTGCAAAGTTTATAGAAAAAGGTCTTCCTATCAACTCTGAGTATTTGTTTACTGTTTAAATGCATTGTTTTGTTTCCTCAGTACTTCTAAGCCTTTAAGATGAGACAGCGTAGCCGTTTGAAAAACAAGGCTTTTGAAGGGGGGTGTAAGAGAGCAATCCACTTACCTGAGTTAAAATTCCATTTTTCCTCAAAGCTGTTTCCCTGAAGCTGGGGGAGGGGGGAAGCTGAGATGAAGGCAGCCCTATCCCGGGCAGGGCAGGGGGGTTGCCCC
>VXBA01000070.1:27688-52199 GCA_013399895.1 Serilophus lunatus
CCGGAGCGCAGGCAGCGGCAAACCGCCCCAGGCCAGCCGTGGCTGGGAACTTCAGCACCACAGCTGCTGACAGAGAGTGATAGAGAGCTAGCCTTGGCATCGTGTTGGCGCTATGGCATCTTTGAGGTGCTGCGGCCATAAGAACAAAGACGACGCCTAACGACTGAACTCGTGACTTCTCCAACAAGAAAACGCCAGAAGCGAGGTGGGACCCGACTGACTGGACGAATGGGAAGCCAGCTGGACCAGGAAGAAGGTGACAACATTCAGGTGACGACGGAGAAGGTTTAGAAGTCGAAGCAAGGCCCTGCACCGGTCTCTTTTCGGCCGCTGCTGCTGGAAGAAGCATCACAGCTCCGGTGTCCAGCGCCTGCAGGCCCCCAGCGGGATCCCACCCATTCCTCTCAATTGGAAGCAAGTATTCGGACAAGGGAGGGAGGGGCTGGTTTTTTCACCTGTGTTTGTGTTTTTCAGAGACTAAAGGGCCAGAAGTGCTTCCAAAGAGAGAGGAAAAAGAAGGAGACACCCTTTCCTACCCTTTCCCCCTGTCCCTTTTAATTTAATTCCCTTATAATAAAACTGCTCCCCTGCTAACCATTCTATTCAGTTTTTTCTGTCACCTTTATTGAACTCGCCCCCCTGAATGCTAAACAGTGGTCAAACCACTACATGTACATATACATATACATCCTTTACAGAAATCCTCTTTTCATTCCCTTAGTTTCTTGAGGGTTTTTTTATTAATGGAGAATTCAGTTAAAAATAATAAATGATGTAGTGATAATCAAAATAAATGCTAAAAATACTGATTAACTGCTGAATATTAAATAGGCAATAATCAAAGCATTCATGGTTTTCAAGCACTTAATTAGGAAGGATTGGCTGATTTCAACCTTTGTGGCCTCAGTTATAGCTGAAAATGAAAAAGCAAAAGACATTTAAGACCTGTTTTTTAACAGCATGGAGGACTTCAACTCTCTCTACAGTGGGTTCTTATGTGTATGGAACTGGCCACGGCTGTAAAAAGAAAACAAAAAGGAGAACAACCAAAGTAATGAATCAATAGTTTTCAATTCAGACTACCTAGGAAAGTGTAATGGTGCCTTCAGCACAAACAAAAAGCTCCAGAAAGCAATATAATAAAAATTAAAGAAATGAAATCTATATTGTCTGATTGACTTAATAATGTTGAAAAGTGAATCCAAACACTTATATTTATGAGCACTTCCTTTCCCAGGATTCTCACGTAGAAAGTATTGAGTTTGCTTTTCTGTTCAAATCTTACTAATAAGATAGGCATGCTGTTTTTCTGTGAGTTTTTAATTAATAGAAATCTTAGTAATTCCTAATAAAAAAAGCTTAAGCATATTTCAACATCAAAAATAGTTACTATATGCCATTCACCTCATTATGGCTTTTACTCTTGGGAAAAAAAAAAATTCAAAATTGAAATCAAGACCTTTAGTCCAAGCCACTCCAAATCCACGAGAGATCAGTGTTGACACCACCAGCCTACTAATCACCCTATTATTAACTAAAGTGAATAAGTATAGGAAATACAGAAATGTATTAGACATGTATTTATTTCCTCCAACAACTTTATTAGAGAAAAAGAAATCTAGAAACTACTTTCAATATACTGCATTTTGGTGATACCGCTGCATATCAGAAGACCTTTACCTTTGCGAAGGCAAAAACCCGTGCAGGAAATAAAGCTGTGACAGAGGCCTACACAACCTGTGGGATGCTACAACTATATTTTAATCCAACATGTCATACAGTGGAACTTTCCACTTTAGAATTCTACCCCATTTTTGCCTGGCTCACTGGGCGCCAACAGAAGCTGGCAAGGTCTGTCCATGGCTGGGGAATAAATTGGCTGCATATGAGGAAGCTTTAGTCCAGAAGCCATAAAAACAAACTCTCTTTGTATACGATGAGGGGTCAGAGGAGCACAGAAGACAGTGTCCAGCTGTTCACACTTTGCACACCTCATGGAAATGAGGCACTTGGTGTCATGGTTAAGATGATGGGTTGGTGTTAGGTTATAGGTTGGACTCAATGATCTCAAAAGTCTCTTCCAACCTTGTTAATACAGTGATACTGTGAAATGTAAACTGCATCAATGTACTCACTATTTAACTTAAGCCTTTCATCACCTTTCAATAACTCATGAGATGAACTCTCAAGTGTTTGAACTTCTTCCTTCAGAAAGTAGTGTGGGTTACCATTCATGCTCTGGGAGGACAGCTGACAATGTTCTTATAACAGGGAGGGATAATTGCTTTTTTCCAAGCCATCTCTGCACTTCTGGGATAACACAATTCTCTGCTGTTTGGAGTTGACCATGCTTTTAAAGTGCATGCTTTAGTGCTCAGGAAATGATTTTGCAGGGAAAGGACTGTCATTATCAGTTTCAACTCTGTGGTATGAATATACCAGATCAATATTGAAGCATATGTGTTTGGTCTTTTGCTGCATTGTTTTCAAGATAACCTTTGCAGTTAGAAAACTTAACTTCAAAAAATTATTATTAAAAATCAGACTGAAATACAAAAAAATGTGTTTCAGAGACTTTCCAGCAATACACATGTTCACGAGTATCTCTGCCAGACCCTAAGTGAAAACAGAACAATTCCAAGACTTGTTTAAATATATTTTACAAACTTCCTTATACTTTATGAAGTCTTCTCAGTCTGCAGCACTCTTCTTCCTAGCAAAAGCCTTTTTCTGCCCTCTTTCATCCCTTCCCACAAAGTCTTTCACCAGTTAAATGGGAAGGAGATAAACCTGAGTTTTGGAAATGGCTTCTCAAGAAGATGCTGATGTTCTAAACTTGGAAGAAAAACTCAGAATAAAACAAAAGGATATAGAAGATAAAAAGTAGTGAGAAATGATTTTTAAAGTGATGCAACAGACACTAAGGATGGAAATCAGCATAAGGAGATGTAAAAATTAAATAAATATCAATCACAGAAATACGTAATAAAACAAGCTTCCAGCAGCCATTCCTCGGTGATTTTGGTGTATGAGCCCTCCTATTTCATCCCAGTCACACTGTGAAGACAGGTGCTCATGAAGGCATGATCCAAGCTGCCTTATTTAACAGCTCTCAGCTCCTTTTGATTAATGGTGTTTTCTGGTTCCCACAGGTCCCTGTAGTATCTCCCACAGTCCCGTGATCCTCACTCCACTGCTAGTGCTATGTCCCTCAGCAAGAGCTTCATCTACTTCACCTACTGCAGAAGCTGGCTTGAGGAAAGCTGTGAAGGATGTCTGACCACATTCCAGTCCTCCACTTCTAGAAATATATCTACTCTTCAAAAATAACTACCAGTCTTGACAAACATCTCCATTTCTCCTTGGCTGACTTAGAGAATCTATGCCTTTTTTTCAGATGCGTTCTTTAAAAACTGCCTTTCTGTTCTTTTGGGACTTTGCCACTTTCTCTAAAAAAGAGATAGGTCCTCAGCCCATTCATTCTCTCTGTCTGCACTCCCTGTTTCCTGAGTGCAGTATCCTAAAACGAACCACAGTTTTGTCACTCATTTCCAGACTTTCCTTCTGCCTCCTGGGATATTTCACATAAAGCTGACAGGACAGCTCTTGTAAGCTCTGACTAGATTTTCCTTGTGTGATCTTTTGGGTAAAGAGAGGGTTTTTTTAAGAACAGAACTACAATTAAATTAAGATTTAGCTCAAATCTTGAAGTTTAGATAGGTTCATAAAACAGCTTGTAACATATCCCAAACTTCTTGAAAATATGGGCCCCAGGAGTTCCCTCCTTTGAGATGGCAAAAATTGAAGACACCTAAATAACAATTTAAATTTTAAAACCTTAACTTAAATATTATGAAAAGATTAGGTTTTGTTTTCTTAGTAGCACACTGGATCTGGAAAACCAGTTTACTACAGCAGAGAGAATGAAAAGCCTTTAACAACCTCAGATAAACCCAGACTTCTCCTCTAGCCATCCTACCCATGCATTTGTTTATATGTCTAAGCTATGACTGCAATAACTAACCCAGTGAAGAGTTTCCATGGAGACTGAAAAGTCGTTTTAAACACCCATGACTTTCAGAATATAAATCTCTCCTAACAGATATTGTATGAATTTTCACCTAAAGGCAACATTCCTAATCATTCTTAGTTACTTCTGTATTTTTTCGTCATTTATTCATTAAAATATGCACATAGACAACAAAACTCTATGAAGATTAATAAACATGAATTAGTGTTTGTATTTAAGATGAACTACCAATATTGATTTTCTTTGATCTGTGAAGGAAATGTCTTTAAATCTGTGCAGAAATATCACTTTAACTGCTATGTAAACATTTGTGGTTTAAAAGCTCAGAAAATACGTGGATTAAAAAGGCTGTACCTGTGGTGGTTTAGCACCACTGTTTTAACTAGGGGCACACTCAACAGTGATGAGAAGACTGAACAGAATTTAAACAACAAGGAAATAGTTTATTCATCTGGAGCTCAACCAAAGACAAGACAACAGTTTAAGGGAACTCCAGACTTAATACAGAGTTACACCCAACAAAGAACCATGCAAAAAGGAAAAGGGAAAAAAGAGAATAAGGGAACTGCTTTTCAAAGGCCCGGCAGGCTGGCCAAAGAGAAGCAGGGGGAAGGGAAAGCCGCTCCTCTTCTCTCTCTCTGTCTCCTTCTGATGGTAACTGCTCTCAGCCCTTGAAGTCTCTGCAAAATACAAAAATGAAAAGCACCCCCCCCAGACCCAGGGAAGCTCTTTGGGGAAGCTTTCCACTTGCAGGTATGCTGGCTTGGCTCTGGTGCTGATGGAGATGGGCGGAGTCAAGCCGTGGGAAGTCGGAGAAGAGGGGCTGTGCTGCTGCTGTCCAGCTCGTCAGAAGGCAAAGAGAGCGAGCTTCCATTTCTTCAGGCTTTTAAGCTCTCCAAGTCCCACATGAATTTCACCGTCCTTTTCCTGGCTTCGCCTCTTCAGATTGGCTAGCAGTCTGGGCTCCACCTCTCCTTCCAAGATCTTTGGCTCCAGCAAAATGGCAGTTCCGGCCAAAATCGCGAGCCTGCCGCTTCCAAACTACATGTTTTTTACCAGCCGCGGGCTCGCTGCCATCTCTCCTGGACACCCACTGTCCACAGGAATCCCCAAAAAGGGGTCCCCGAGGCCACAGGAGCCACCCGAGCAACCACCGCACCCACACTGCTGCATGGGGGCCGTTCCCAGGGCTGCTGCGACCATGGGACCCCTTGCCAAGCTCCCTTGTGGCGGCGTGGGGGGGCCAGCGCGGCCACCGGGGCGCTTTTGTAGCGGCGCAGGGTCAGCAGAGCTGCTGCCAACTGCCAGCCACAGGCCATGGCGGCGGGGCACAGCCGCCAGAGCCCACTGCAGACACCCAGGATCGGGCGGCCACCACCTGAGGAAGAGGCAGGGAACAGCACAGAGACTTTCTGTCCCTGGTGCCAGGACCACGCCCTGAGCAGCAGCCAGCCGGCGTCGGGCTCTGCTCCGTGCCAGCGAGGGACTCGATCCCACAGCAGCGTGGTCACCGCCGCAGGGAAGGCATGTGTGCAACAGCAGCCACCCCCGGCCGGCACCTCCTGCCCGCAGCCGCCACGAGGGGAACCCGCATCTTTGCCGCTGCCTGCATGGCCGAGCAGGGTCCGCGCAGGAACTAGCCCCGCCGCGCGTGCTGATCACAGATGCAGCTGCCGGCAGCGGCCCCACTCCCGCCTCTGCTCCTCCGCCACATTTTGGTAAGTTTCTGCCAAGAAAACTGTGGGGAGACAGCCTGGGCGTCCCCCCTCGCCTTTCCCCTGGCCAGCTCCGAAGGGCAAGGTGGTGGGGGAGAGTGAGGGAAGGTTATTAAGGGAAAAAAACAGGGTTTATAACAGAATGGGGAGCCAGCAAACCATTTAAAAAGAAATATCCCTTTCCTTCCCCCTCCCACTAAGAACCCCCAACACCCTCCCTCCAGTGGACCCAGCACCCCCCCTCCCCCAAAGTACCAAATAAGAAGATTAATAAAATGGTTGATTTCAATTTGTGAATCTAAAAACGTAATACAAAAGTGATACCTATTATTTCTCTCAACTTTTCCACAGCATACATATTTTTAATTGCAGATGCAGGTTTCTGGTGGGTGACTTGTTATTGGATTTTAATGGTGCGTTTGCTGACTCTCTCCTACCAACTAAAACTGAAAGGACTGATGCTAAATATTACATCAAAGGAAGGTTTCCATTCCCGTCTGTTCTGGCTGGTTCATATTTTCTTCTCTTCCTTTCTCTCATAGGCTGAAACATTCAGCTGAGTTATACTGAAAGGACTGATACTAAATATTACATCAAAGGAAGTTTTGCATTCTTGTCCATCATGTTTTGTTCTCTTCCTTTCTCCCAGAGGCTATAACATTCAGCTATGTTACCTCTTTTCTTGTAGCAAGTGAGTTGTAATGCACAGGCTCCTCTTACTGACCAGCAAAAGAAACTGCTGGACTCTTGTTCTTTCTTCAGAATACTTGAAACAGAATACTTGTGTTTTTTGTTTTTTTATTTTTGCTGCTATTAGCAATCTATTCACCTCTGCTAACGTACACACATACCTAAGTGAAAATGTAATGTGTTCAATTAATATGGATTTGTTACAGAGCTTTTCCCCCCAGGAACAATAGGAAAAACAACCACTTCACATGACAGATGCTAGTTTTCTTTCTTAGTGTATGCCTGAAAGGCACAGTTTAAAAACCAAAACTACAGACGTCATGTAGATATGGAAAAACTGGAAACATCGTGCAGATTTGTCTGTCAAACTGGGCCTACAATGAGTTTTGTCAGTATTACGGTTTTCTAAGGGAGTCATTACCTGTGATTTGTTATTTAATTGATATAACACTTTCTTCTCACTTGCTGTGAAGAAAGCACTGTAAAGATTTATAGTACAAGTGACAGGAGGCAATTAAGTAAAACCCATTGATTTATTCTTCCCCTTGGAGTTCCACATGCTGTGAACTTATGGCAGAGCATGTTTGCTACAAGTGGAGGGGAGTGGAGAACTTATGAAAGCCTTTTCTACTGTGAACACCAGACTGCTACAACTCTTCTCATGATGTGAGAATCAACTTTTTTAAAATTCCAGTGGTATCAAGAAAGATGAAATGATAGACTGATATCCTCCACTGTCCCTGGTAGAGTTAGAACTAACCTGCTTTGGAGCAACATCAGTTTTCCCACATTTTGCTTGCTGTTTCCAGGAGTCATGCACAGAGCAGTGTCTTCAACTTCTCTTTCCCTAGCTCCAATAAAACTATAGATCAAAATCTGTTCTGCAGCAGTGGTGTAAAGATTAAATACTTGTCACATATAACTACTGAGCTGTCACCACCTCACCCCCTTACAATGGTTATTCCTAAACTGCTGAAGCAACTTCTGTTGTTTTTAATCTCAGAGAGAATTGCAATACATTGCAGCAATATTTTGTATTCAAAGTCTGTGTTGCAGAACTGAATGCTGCACAGTGCCAGGTGAGGCAACTTAACTTACATACTGGAAACAGTGTTAACCCAGAATCTCTCTGGGGCAACCTGGCTAGTTTGCATCTTTCTGTGCAGCACTGCATCATAGACTAAAGGCAAGGGCAACATATTCAGCCACCATGATACTCCTTTGTTGTTTGGTGGCCAGCACAGAGAAGGATTAAAGTATAAAGACAGTCTTTCTTCTGGTCCCTCTGGGGATTTTAATCAGCAGCTAGTGGCCTCCAAGGTGCATTGTTTTCATTGCCACTTCTGCAAGGGTATCTCAATATCTGGAGAAATTCAGTGCTGTTGAAGTATGTTTTCCCCTGAAGTATTTTTAATAAACACACAAAACCTTGTCCCAGATAGCAGACAGCTTTTCTGTCCTACTCATTCTCCAGAAAGGCTGTAATACGTCTTTTATTGTGGGAAACGTGAGTGAGCATTGGATAGATGTTAAATCTCTAATTTGGATTAAATAAAATAAATATAAATAAATATATTTTCCTTCTTTTTGCTTCTTTTATAATAACTCTATATTCACAAACCTACAAAATCAGAAATGTTCATTTGTCTTTAACACATGGTCACTTGACACTAAGGGAACAGAAAAGTTCTTTTAAGGATTCTTCTCAGAATGACGATGGCACAAAATTGAGGTTACAATTAAAGCTTTATTTTATTAACAGAATTTTATGATTAGTACAGCACAGAACAAAAATGGGATTGGAAAAACACATGGACTTAAAAACAATCAAAAATATTATTAAGCATTCACTACAAATGACCTAGTTTAATGGTCAAAGCCTTGTAATATTCTCATGAAAGACAATCTAAAAGTTGCTTCGCTTGCAGGTCAGACCAAAATAGCATTAAGTTACGCACTGAAAATAACCACTACTGTGGTAGTTGAAAATAACTACTGCTGTGTCACTTTGCAGTTTGTGTTTCAATATAAGAACATTGATGGCATTTTTCCTGCCTGATCAGAGGGATAAACTTCAACAAAATTTGTTGTTCTCACAGCTTATATCTCACACAGCTAATATACTTGCAAAACTCCCAGTGCTTGAAACTGAAACCAAGCATCTTGAAACCAGGTGTAAAGGAAAGGAGGGAAGAGGAGAGTAGAGGTGAGAAAGTCCATGAGGGAGAGGGTCTCAGTTAAAACTTCTTACAGTTCACAAGATTATGCTCTGATCTGCTGCTGATTCACACAGTCTTAATTTTGTTGAACTTTCGAATAATAATCACCCAGGCTGCATGACTGAAAATACAGTCTTTAGTGCTACTGAGATATATCCCAACTCACAGAAGATACTTGCAAAAGTGAAATACTCAAAGGATATACATGAGCAAAAGGATGTACATCAGCAAATTTTAAGTGTTGACTTTGGTACAGGGACCACAGTATTCCCCTGAAGTTAAGAATAAGAGATTCAGAGTATCAGAGCACAGAGAAAAGCAAATAATGTGCATCTTGAGCTGAGAGTAGAAACTGTTTAAGGACATTACTAAGTCATTGATTGGACTCATGTTTGACAACAGCAGAACTTTTTTGGGGGCATTTACTGAGCAACAGTGTGACTGTCAGCATGCATTTACAGGGAGATTAAAAAGAGTATATTCATTGCTGTTCAGAAAATTTCATTGCCATGAGATTTTATGACATTTATTACCATAAAAATAAACACTGTGGGTTGATTAGAACATGCCAGGTTTTGTCTCTTATTACTGACTGTGTCTACCTGTAAAAAATAGACAGATTAGCTAAATATTGGACTCGGTCTTTCTTGTACCTACTTCAGCATACAGTTATATATTGCCATCCCAAAATCTGTTTATCTTTCTAATAAACTCCAGCAGCTCACCACTAGCCTGTCAGAAGCATTTTCCAATTTGACCTTTTGAAAAATAAAAGCGTTATCATAGGAAAAAACAGACAAAAGTGAAAATCTCATTAGGAGTACCTTAGCATAGTCTAATTAATGGACAGCAGTTCAGCACAGCAGCACTTAGATGTTAGTCTGGTAATCTGGTTTGCTTTCATCCACCTCAATGCAACCCTCAGTGACCATATCTGAAGAGCAAGATGTGGTATAGATTGGAAGACACCTCTTTTATTAATCAATGGCTGAGTGCTTTTGTTGCATCATCAGCTGCACAATGAAATGACACTGTGAAATATCCAGTCCAACACAGTGAGCTTATGGTGATAGTTAAGCCAGACCTCCCTTCATGCCAGATGTAGGCAGCAGCCAGGCATGATTTGCTAGTTTGTTGTGTTTTCTCAAACAGAAGGTTTTGGTTGTGTCATATCAGACAGACTGGCCCATTATTCTGACTGAGAGAAAAGGTCGTAGGAAAGGAGTGATGCAGCCTTCTGTATTAGTGAGCTGCTCTAACAGGAAGAGAAGAAATTGATCCCCAGAATTGAAGCCCTTATCTGTAGTGGTGGGAGCTATAGAGGAGGTGCAGCCACACTCATATAACGTAGTTGTCCTGTTAGTTGGTGCTAACAGGGAGGCTGCAATATGTGATGCTAATAAGTAATGTCTAGTTATGGTTAACAGCTGTCCTAATGAACAACCAAGTCAGTTGAAATAAAGTTAAAAAAAAGACAGTTAATTTAAGCTACCCTGTCTAGGCTAATTAGGTCCAGTGGAAGTCAAGAGTGACTTATCTTGATGGTGAATTCCTGACGCATATTACTGAGGCTAGCTCCACTGAGGAGCTGCGCAAACTAACATGAGCAGGGCCTAGGTGTATGATAGCTGTCAGCAACTTAATGACAGTATTGCCTGCTCTCATATCTGAGGGAATATAAAGACACAGAGCCTCTGACAGAGTTCTGTCCAGACAGTATTTATTCATTTTTCTTATTATACTTCCCACTGACAGCATTAATATGGTTCAGTGCAGTTGAGAATAATTGAATGGACACTCTGATACTGCGGGGCTGCTTACAATCCAAGAAAATATCATATCTACAGTGAAGGAGGTTCAAGGAAGGGGTATAGGACCCTCAGCAGAAGCTCTTGGCCCCACAACAAGATGAATGAAAAGAACAAAGGCAAGTTAATGTTATGGGTTTAACCTGGAAAGTTTTCTTAGGCTGAGGGGAGATGAAGTTGTCTTCTAAAACATTTTTTCATTTTTCCTGGGAAAGTGAAGCAGAGTGAAACAGCTGAGTTCCAGCCCTGGGCGGCGGAGTCAGCAGCAGAGGCAACCCATGTCCCCTCAGTGAACTGCTTGTTGCGGGGTGCAGGCAGAACAACCGTGTGCGGTGGAGTTGTCGGCGGAATGGCCCGGTGGGCACGGATGTAACCCACACTCACTGTTGACGGCCTGGTGGGTGTGGGGTGCGGCGGAAGCCTGGTCGCGGTGGCTGGGCTCGCTCCTTGCCAGGCTCCAGCGGCTGCAGGGACTGGAGGGCACGGTGGGTGGAGTGGAGCCGTTCTTCCATGGCCTCACAGAGCTCAGCAGCCATTCTGCGCTGCCAGCGCCTGCCCCACGCTGCCAAGGACGGTGGTGGCAGGACCCACGGCGCTGGCAGGCGAAGGTGGTAGTCTCGCGGCGGCCCAGCGACTGCTCCAGCCACTCGTAAGAGGTGCTGCCAGACCACTGCACTGGCAGGGAGGAGCACAGCAGCAGTTTCTCTTGGCAGGTGGCAAGTGCCCCCCACGGGCACTGCCGCTGGGTGCCCTGCAGCGCTAGCAGGGGCACACGGCGAGCGCGCCTACAAGCATTTTGCCAGGAATGTCATCTTATGTCAAAATCTCAGAGAGAGGGTGGCACCCAGTGCCGCTGTCTGATGGCGAGGTGGCACACCCCAGAAAAGTGCCCCGAGAAAACTCAAGAACGGGCAGCCCATAAAAGCCGGAAGAACAGAAGTTCTGCCTCTTTCGGCTTCCTCGCATTGCTGGGAGAGGCACAGCTGCTCTGTTTCGGCTTCCTTTGGCACTGAGAAAGGCACGGCTCCCCTTCTCAGTCCCTTGTAATGCAGAGTCACCAGAGCTCAGGCAGTGACAACAGAAAACCACCCAGAAGCAATAAGAGCTGTAATATTTCTCTCCCTTTGGGTTCCCCTGGGGTTCCTTTCACTGTCAATTCTTTTTCATCAGCTCTAGAACGAGACCAGCACCATCCATGGGGCAGCCTTCATTCCTTTCCTCACTCCACAGCCCAGCAGCCAGCCCTGAAGAGCAGCAAGTCGTTGTTTGTGTAACTGGTTTATGCAGATAGTAGTTTCATAGCCCATAAAAAAGACACAGTTCTGTTTTGTCTTTCTACTAAATCTTTCGTTGTTAGTAGTGCCCCTTAGTGTCCAAACCAAGACAGTTAAGAGTCAATGGGACCAAGAATCACATAAAGAAAAATTTCAGTTCCACAAATGTATTTCTACGGCTTAGGACATAAAGATAGAATAAAAATGCCATGAAAACTTAACATCTGTCCATCCTGACTAGCTGCTAAAATGCATGAAGTATATTTTGGATAGTAAGCCTATTGAAAACATTCTCTGATGAGGCTTGAACTTTTAAGCCAAAGTTTTACTATTTTCAAAACAAAAACTTCACCTTTACAGGGAATTGAATAAATTCCAACTTGTAATATTCATATTTAAATTCAGTGTTTACTAGAAATTAAAAGATACAAAAGAACCTTCATGGAAGCAATGTTATTCCAGCTGCTGTGCTGTTTAAATCTAACATCAAATGTTATCAGGAAAAGCCTTTAGAAAAACAGGCATATGTTTGGTTTTTTTCATGGAGAGTTTTCTCAAAGCCATTTATTGGCAATGTCAGTGATAACAGTAATACAATACTTTCTGGCACAGCCCAAACTCTTAAGTCAGCAGTGCCCTGGCAGACAGGAGGGCTAACCATGTCTTGGAGGTCACCAGGCAAAGTATCACCAACCTGTCAAGGAAGGGCATGGTCTTGCACTGCTCTATACTAGTGTGGCCTCACCTTCGATATTGTGGCAGTTTTGGGCACCACAATCTAAAAAGGACTTTCATCTATTTAGAGAATGTTCAAAGGAGGGCAATGGAGATAGTGAAGGGCCTTAAGGAGAAGCTGTATGAAGAGCAGCTGAGGTCACACGGTGTGTTCATCCTGGAGGAGACTGAGAGGTGACCTCATTGCAGTTACAACTTCCTCATGAGGGGAAGTGGAGGGGCAGATGCTGATCTCTTCATTTTTGTGGAGAATGACAGGACCTGAATGAATGGCATGCAACTGAGTTGGCTGGGTTAGGTTGGATATCAGGAGAAAGTTTTTCATCTAGAGCAGGGGTCCTCAAACTACAGCCTGTGGGCCGGATACGATCCCCAAGGGTCCTCAATCCGGCCCGCCGGTATGTACAGACCCCCCCACCTCTGTCCTGTCTGCCGTCTGCTCTCGGACGGGGACAGCCCCCGTCCCTTCGCAGTCCCACGGGCGGCTCTCTGCAGGGCCGGCGGGACGGGGCGGGACAGGGAGGCGGAGTGCGAGCCTGACCCTGGGCTGCCCCGCGCCGCGACTGGCAGTGACAAATATGGAACCCAACATTGACCATCTCATTAGCCAAAAGCAGGCCCATAGTTCACATGGAAATATTGTTTTTGTTGATTACAATTGTTCTTCACTTTAAATATTGCATTCTTTTTCCTGTTTTTTGTGCACTACTACAAATAAAATATGTGCAGTGTGCATAGGAATTTGTTCATTTTTTTCCAAACTATAGTCCAGCCCCCAACAGTGTCTGAGGGACAATGAACCGGCCCCCTGTTTAAAAAGTTTGAGGACCCCTGACCTAGAGGGTAGTTGGACCCTGGAACAGGCTCCCTGGGGAAGTGCCACAGCACCAGATCTGACAGAGTTCAAGAAGCATTTGGATGATACTCTCAGGTACCTAGTGTGACTCTTAGGGATGGTCCTGTGGCAGAGCCAAGAGCTGGACTCAATGACCCTTATAGGTCCCTTCCAACGTGGCATATTCTGTGATTCTGTGACTCTATGAAATACTTGGGATGACACTGAATTTTTTTTGGTTGGTTTGTCATGAGTGATCTCCTAAAAATTATAGAACTGTAGAAACAATCTATTTGCAACCTTTTCCTTCCTTTCCATCATAAATACTTTTTTTTTTCATTTTTTTAAGAGATTTAATTGCAATATATGCTGCTTCTCAAATATCCAGAAATATGCACTGCTCTTGAGTTTGAAATGCAAGGACACTCTTTTTGGATAAGCTGAGAGAGACATTGTGGAGGACATGGGAATGGGTCTGTAAAACTGGAAGTGATGTAGGTGATTTGAGCTAGCACCATTTAAGAATTTGTAAGACAAAGTTTGGTGATAGGATTTTGAGGGAAAAGTTGTCATCTCAGAAAACTAAGTTTCACATATGTCAGTTACTACAACAGAAATTCTATAGCAAATGATGGGTGAAAAATGGCTAAGCAAAGTGGCCTCGAATACAGTTTTGTTTAAGACAAATTTGTCTACCTTTGTTCCATTTTTTCACAAATATCTTTGTGTTATTTTCAAATGAGAAAATTTCTTTTTTTATAAAAATACGTATTTAGACACTTCAGGAAACTTTCATATCTTACCTTCCTTAATTAAAAAAACCCAAACCTTAAAAATGGAATATTTAGATAACAACAAAGTTTTTACTTAAATAGAGGAGGTCAGGGCAGGGAGGGGGGGGAGGTTTGAGATTCAAAAGCTTTTGGCATGAAAAATCTAAAGTTGGTACTTCTGATAGTTCTTCTGTATGGTTGATATTTATTTGACTTTCAAGTTATTTAGCCAAGCTTTCAGACCAAATCCTTCTTAGTTTCACAGGGTGGTGAACAAATTCTTGGTTACTGTACTATTGCATATACAGGTGATAACAGATTTAGATAAAATTACAGATAGTGATTGTTTTTTACATGTAAAATATTAATAGTCACATTGGTTATAGAATTTTTCACAGCTGAATATACTGACTTAGACACGGCTTCTAGAGATAGAGACTATTATTCAACTGTATCTGTGGTTATAAAGGAGAAATGTCAATCAGAACTTCAGACTGCAAAAATACCTTTTAATATAAAGAATTATCCCAACACACATTTTAAACCAAGTCCTTTATCCAACTCTAAAATGTACCTGTAGATTCATTGTACTGACCGCAATACAGTTTCTAGATCAAGTCTTGAAGTGATGTGATTTGAGCTTGGAGTTTGCGCACTGTGCACATATATTAAGTGGCACTACTGCTTAAAGAGGTGTATTTGTCACAGAGAAAAGCATTTTAAGTCCCAGAGAGGCTTAAAAGCTACCACTCATGCCCCATATATTTCAGAAAGACTCAGATACCTGCACATAGCCATGCTTGATTTCCAGCAGCATTGGTAATTGTGAGGGTTTTTTTTAACCTTTCTCACATTTGGAAGCAAGAGGCGGTTTTGCAATTGCTATCAAAATCAAAACTAGGGCTGAACAAAATCAATTATTGTCTGTGAGATGGGAAGAATAAAACAGAAAAAAAACAGCAGAGTAGCAACTGGGTTTAAGATATTAAAAATACAAATAACAGCCAAATCGATGTCTCATTCTGACAAGTGAGGCACTCAGCATATCTGTCATTCCTTTCATCACGCAGAGGATTGATCAGTAGATCTTGACACGATACTGCAACCCCTTCTTTCCCTTCTTTTCTAATAGCTGCCAACTGTTTGTAAAGCTTCTAGATAAAAATGATGGGAAAATCATATTTCAAAGACCTACTTAAGAACTCCATTTAAATATTTTCATGCTTCATTTTACAGTGACTTTTTTTCTTTTTAATTAGTATGAAGCCTTGTTCTTTTGCCAGGAGAGAAAAAGTGTCAAACATACCATATTCAGGAGACTGGGAAACAAACAGGTGGGAAAATTAAAAACAAGTACTCATATTTACATTTGCTATAAAAGAAATCTTCACATTGGAGGAAGTTAGATAATATATGGCATACCATCTGGTTTGCTGAGACATGGGACAATGATATTTGCAGATCACAGCTGGTCCTAGACAATCATTATCACTCAGTGAACCCGGTGCTTAAAAATAATCACTCCATGAACAATAAAATGCAGAGGTGAAGCAAGAAAGTGCTTCAGCTTGGCAGGGTCAGGAAGCAGTGGTGCTGTTAGACACATCTGCAGGTTCATCTGGGAGACTGGTGTACTCTTTCATTACCTATTTCTGCTAAACTGTCACAGCAGCTTCTGTGAATAACACTTTCAGCTACATCCTGTTAGGTAGGAGACTATGTCTCATGCTGTTGAACAAAACTATACACACAAATGTGTAACAGCAAGTACTCAGCATGATGCTTCCAGTTTGTTCAACATGGACAGAACATCTCTTTGGCGGATTAAGTCATGGTGAGCAAACGTGCCTTCCTCTTGGAGTTTCAAGCAGAGATTCCACTCAGATACATTCAGTTACCCAAAAGTTAGTTGTCCAGTCTATACTAGTCATGTCAGCTTACTGACTCTATCATAAATGGAAAAGAGTTGCTCCTAAGAGCAGTTCGATGCAAAGTTGTACAGATAACCTGATAAAGAGAAAGTGGGACACAGTCTGGAGTTGCCCCTTTTTCCTGGAGGACTGTGAAGGACTACATCCCCAGCACTTACACAGGAAATGTTAGGCAACTCAAGACCCCATTTAGAGCCAAATCAACCTAAGGTTCTCATTTACTATTTTCAGAGTGATAAATGACAAATCTCAGCTTATACAGATGTTGAAAAACTCCAGGTCTTGAAAGTGAAGGTGCTCCATGGGTTTCATGACAATTTCTACCACAATAGTAAGTAAAAGAGTGTGAAAGAGAAAGTTTTTTCTTGGACAGTCTGAGGCTGGGCAACAATTCCTATTAAAAGCATCACAGCATCACTACTCTTTAAGTGTGCAACATGTTTCTGACCTTGTCTGTCCTGAAAGAAGTACACAGTAGAGCATATCTTAAAATAAATATAAAAAAAAATCCAAGAAACATATTGAACAAATCACACAAACTCTAAACAAAACCCTCTCTCAAACACAGTTCTCCCATGGGAACTGCATGCAAAAGAGCATGTGGAGCAGACATAAGAAATGTTATTCATATCACTCACAGCACTACTGGAAGGCTCTTGGATATTAAAATAACTTGTAAAGGAAGAAATCACTAAGGTAAACTCTGGCTTTCCTATTAGCTTAGCTTTACTTGAAAAGGTCTTGGATTGTTTGAATGCTGATTGACTCATGCATGATTAAAATACAAACAAAATTAGGAAACATCTGGACATTCATATAAACATAATATAAGTTCCAGCCATTCTAGGTTCTGATACTGTGATAAAGTTTGCTCATTTTAAAACTTGAGACACAAGATTGACAGCTGTGGTTAAAAGTAACATGATGAAAAATTAAAAGATGACCCTCACACATGGTATCTAATTTTTTTCCACGAAATATAGAAACACAGAAATACTTTCTGGTATCTTCGCAGTTACTCTCCACACTAGCATGTTGCTGGTTTTAGTAGTATGAATAACGTATGTTAACTGAAATCACAGCAAACTCAATGGTTAGAATTAATTATATGCAACACATTTTAAAATATTCATTGTCTTTCTTGAATGATTAAAAGAAAACCAACAAAAATCCACAACCAAAAAAACCAAAAACTCAACACTACTGTATAATTTGGTATAGGAATGCTTGAGCACTTTATTTGGAAACAAGTTTTCCAAAATAATTTACACTGTCACAGCAGGTAAGTGATATCACATATTATCTCTGATATTTAATGTGAATTCTGAGTTTTACTCACCAATCTTGCACAGCATTGAAAGAGTCTTCATTTGTGATGTCATACATTAAAATGAAGCCCATTGCACCCCGGTAGTAAGCTGTGGTAATTGTTCTATACCTCTCCTGTCCTGCTGTGTCCTGAAACAATAACAAACATAATTTTTGAACATTGCAAATAAATTGGAAAATTATTGTTTTGCTTTAATAAAACTAAAACTCTGACAACAGTTATAGTACAACTCTGCAATCCTCCGAATAACTACCAAAATGAAAATTCTGCGTCGGATCATAATAGAAGGGACGCATCAAGTCTGTCATGAGGTCAGAGTGGACAGAAGTAGAAAGGCATAGCCCCTGTCAGGTTATATATCCTGAGTCATCGATGAGTCAAGTCATTCAACCTGAGAGTCAGGTGAGAGCCTTCTCTCCTCCTCCTGCCTTGTATCTTCCTAGTGAGAAATTGATAAAATCTCATGCCTGGATAAAATGCTGGAACAAAATAGCATCCATAAGACCTTTGCTATACAGAGACCAGGATGGTTCCTGAAGTCAGGAAACAAACAAAACCCCAACCAAACAACCAAAAAACCAAAACAAACAAAATTACATAGCACTGTTTTTAAAATGAGGATGGTATCTGACAAATAAAAAGACGTTTGCTATCAGTCCCTTACCTCAAACCAGTTTTTTGTCTCTCAGTCTTTGCATCTCAAACAATTGGCTTTAAAGTAAGAAATGTAAGTCTTCCTTCCTACTCCTTCTCCTTGCTTTACTTATTTGCATTAAAATTTTTCGGGGTAGGGACTACTTGTTAATATATTTATATGCAATGTCTAGCATAATGTTTAGTCTAGAGAAGACTGAAAGGAGATGTCGTTAACATATATAAATATCTTAAATGTGAGTGTCAAGAGGATGGTGCCAGACCCTTTTCAGTGATGCCCGGTGACAGGATAAGGAGCAACGGCCATAAACTAAACCATAAGAAGTTTCAGCTCAACATGATGAGGAATTTCTTTATATTGAGAGTGGCAGAGCACTGGAACAGGCTGCCCAGGATGGTTGTGGCGTCTCCCTCTCTGAAGAGGTTTAAAGTCCAGCTGGATTCTTTCTTGTGTAACCTGCTCTAGGTGACCCCACCTTGTCATGGGAGTTGGACTGGATGATCTCCAGAGGTCTCTTCCAGCCCTAAAAATTCTGTAATTCTGTGATATATGTCAGCACAAAAATTGAGAGGTAATAGCAATAACTGAAACACAGGAGCCACATAAATATTTCACGTTGCAGCATACCTATTTAAAATTTTTATGCTATTAACATTAAAAGCTTTATGAGACATATGTAACATTTCAGTGCATATTAAATTTTAACAAACTGAAAATTATTATTGTTATTTTCAATTTTTTTAGTAGATAGGAAATAATTTACTTAACAAAACAGGTATTTTTTTAAAATTTGTCTTCCTACAGAGAAAGAAGAATAACCAGTGACAAATACATTTGGTGTCTCTTCTGGAATAGTTCCTAGGTTAATAGCACTCCCTTGTGAACAACAGAAAAAGAGATTAAGCAAGCTTCCTTCTTTACACATGCATCATTTACTTCAAAAACAACACCAGCAACCATAGCTGTACCTGTTAGTTTTGTTTGTGAAGGGGTAGCATGATCTATTGCAAGCACACAACAACAAAAGGTTATTTTATAAACAACAGAAAATTTTTAGAAAATGTTCAGATTTAAAAAAATATCCAAGGTGGCTACTGAAACCAAACAAAGTCTTAGGTGAAATACATGACTGCTGTTCATCCTGGATTACAGCAGCTGCTGCTTTGATGCAGTTTCAGTGATTTAAGATCAAAAGCTAAAGTAGGAGTTAGACTCTAACAGCTCTCACAGGAAGTTGGTTTGGCCTTTTTGAGAAGGCCAAACAGACCTAAACTTTTCTGCTTATGCTCTGAGCTGGCTAAGCCTGTACCAGCTGTGTTCTGGAGGTTAGATAGCTGCTTCCAGATTTTCTGGTTACTGAATATTAAGATATTAGAGTTTCACTAAGCCTGTGCATATTCTAATACTCAGAAGTCAGTTCTGTCTCAGTAGGTCAATTTGCCAATTAGACAAAAGTATAATTAAAATGTTGAGTAAACTGATTTATTAACAGAAGAAATATAATCTGTCTATATTTAAATGTATTGCATTTAATTTATGGAATAAGGTTTACCCTCATTTTGTTTTTTTTCCGGGCTTCATCTATTTGTTTTTTTATTAAAGAAAATATCTGGGAGGAAGAAGGAACATATGGGCCATAGCAAGCATTCAGCCTTTCTGTACAGAGGAGAGATGACTTTCAAAGAAGTTTTATCAGTGTCTATCTGCTTGTTTTTCAGTTAGAAACATGTACATTTAGTGCGCACAATAGTACGACAAGCAGGAGCCCCATTGCTACTGAGGCAAACCGTATTTTGCTATGGGTGATTTCCACTGAAGCTTGCCTATGAAGACTGCATATAAAAGTGAACAGCTACAGCAGTAGAGCCATAAGTTTGTGATGCTTTCTATCTGAGACACCAATTATCTTCTGTGCAGTGTTAAAACTAGGTAGTGTGGGCTTAGGAACCCTTGATTACAGCAAAGAAAAAAATGAGTGTAAAGAAAGACAAATCAAGATGAAAGTTCTTAAAGGACTTTACACAAAGTGTAAGGAAGTTGTAAATAAAGATCCCAACACTGACAGATACTTGATTTGTGTCAGTCTGGGAAAAAAACAGATATTTGGAGTTGTTCTCAAATTCTAATTCAGAATTCTAATTTTTTATCTAAAGTTATGTTAATAGGATGATAAAAAAATAATTTCTAAAGTGATATTTCAGTATATGACATAGATGGATGACCATGAATACAGTGGAGTTTATTAATTTCAAACATAAATTATCACTTTCCAGTAGGTATTATTTTATATTCACTTGCTATAAGGAAGCAATTATGCAGCAGAGTGTTTATGATCATGTAAGAAATGAATCCAAATATTGATACCAAATATGTCAAAACTTTTCTGTTGTACACATTCATAATCATTTCCTTTGTATTCAGGCCAGAATATAAGTGCCCTAAAGACAGATCATTTCATATGACTTTAAGGAATGTAAATTCTATTTGACAGGAGAGATATCACATTACAGACAGCACATACTTCCATATTAAATATTGTATTTTATTACAGTGACTTAATTTTGCAACAATGTACATGGTCTTTCTGTTTATTAGCTCTTATTCTTATGGAAAAACTAATCAGAAAAGAAATTATTTCCATATTTTATCATATTTATAGCTGTAAATCACTATGATTGTATCTTAGGTCCTGTTATATACTTGTACCTGAAGAGAACATTTTCCAGCTCAAGTATGGCTAAGCTCTGCTAGCATGTTATCTTAGTCCATTTTGCAAGACCACAGAATTAATGTGATGACTGTCTTAGATTTAAATGCTGAAATATAACATCTGTATTTGCACTGGCACTGACTGATGTTTATTTCAAAGCAAACTAAATAAAATAAGCCTGAGGAAGAATTAAATTTGGCCTATTACTGACTGGCATTTTAACAAAGGCAGTTCATTTCTATCTTTGAGAGGCAGGAAACACGACACAGATCATCTTGGAGGTTTTTCCATTCATGCAGTTAATGTCTGGTAAGAACAGATGATTGTTCATTCAACAAGTATGGTAGAAAAGCAGAGGAGAATGAGAGTGAAGAAATGCTTTAAGAATAGCAAAGAAGACAAAAAGTAGTGCTTTACAAATCTTAGCCAAACCAACAGCTGCAAGAAATATTTTCAGATATTACATTCACTTTCATAAATTCTGTTTTTAATAAAGTTACACTATTCCATTAGTTCCTTGTTAGGTGAATCTATCTTTGTGAAACTTTTTAGTAGGTATCAGATTTTAAATACTAAATCACAAAATTAGAATGTTTAGTGGTCATTTCTGAGCATTGCACACAGCACACTGCTAATAGCCTAGAGTCGAGAATTTGGAAGACTCTGAAACTAGCACAGTTTGTGTCTTCATGAACCAGGGTTTCACCTGCACTCCTCCCTTAAATCAATACTTTAATAATGTTATGGAAAGACCATACAGATTCTTACTGTTACTGTGGGACTGCTGCACCATTGGAGGCCTTAGTTTACTGGGACTGCACCAGCTGCTGACAAGAATGCTTTCAGAGTAATGGAGAGATATCATGTAATAGCCATCTGTGCAAATAGAAATACTTAAGGATAACAAGCTAGCTGCCTCCAGAAAATCTGTGTTTCACATGAAGAGTTTATACGGCTGGAAAGTCTCAAAATACAAAATTAAGAAATCAAAATTCTGATATTCATCCTGAAAATACTAACTTGTTTAGAATTGACAAGTTAGCTGAATTAGCAGAAGTAAATCCCCCTTACTGTCAAGTCCTGCTAAACTAGAATTCGTCTAGAATGTGCCATATCAGCTTAGACTATATCAGTATTTTTGAGCAATAGGTTAAATCAGGCCCTTGAATTTATTTGCTGAGTGTGTGCCCTCCCTTTCATCCTTGCCTAGCACTGCATCACTGACAGGAACAATGCTTTATGTAAATAACTTGCAAATGGAATTTCTTATTATTAACACAGACAGTTCTGAAGGTGAAAGCAAGCAGCATATGGCAGTAGAACTTTTAATGAGCCTGTCATGAGGTAATTCAGTCTGCAAAACACAAACTTGTTTTCTTACATGCTTGAGTGAATCTGTGCCTCTGCATTTCTCTTCTATATGCTAAACATATATATCTTTTTAGATCCACTTCCTCACTGCAAGTTTTACTCATATCATAACACAACTTGTGCTACATGCCAAAAACCTGGCAAGAGTAGAGGAGCATTTTTTGGATGTTGTTTGTATCTCTGCTTCACATCCACAACATTTGAAGATGAGACAAATAGATAAAATTAGAAATATGAGTTTGGTGAATCCTCACTTTGCAGGTCAAATTTTTCTGTTAAGTTAAACAAAACTAACACAGCAGCTCCTTAATGAGTTTCACTTTTCTTTCCTGATATTGCTACCCAAAGGTTATTTATATACTCCAACAAAGCAACCCTGTATTAGTCTAATTTCACAAAAAATGCTTCTCATCAATCCTCAGGGATCCCCGAGGTCTCAGGAAGGACAAAAATAAAAGTACAACAAATCACAAAAATCCCCAGCCAACCAAAACCCACAAACACTCAAACCCAGTGCTCTGCACCCTCCCTCCCACCACGACTAACTTAAAAAAACCAAAAAGTATCCCAAATCAGTAAGAGAGATATTCAAGGAGGGGCAAGGGAAACTGCAAAACTCCTGTTGAGATGGGATTTAAGCAGGCATAAACCTACCTGAAGCCTGCTGCTAACTACCCAAGAAGAGCAGCTGTGGGTTTGTATCAGAAGCAATTGGGCAGGGCACAAAGAGGACAAGGAGAAAAGCTGCTGGAGCTGATTATCACAGAGTCTCTGTCTCAACAGACAGCACTTTCAACGGAAAGTGTTAGGCACATAAAAACACAGTTAGATGAACACATACAATAAGGAAAGGGTAACATAGTTCAAAAATTTATCTAGCTTATGCACAAAAGACAACATTGTATACTGCCAACTCAGTCTTTGCTTGTGTACCCATTTCCTATCATGCCTTCCTACAGCACAAAATTTAGAAAACCCAGGGTGGTACTGTCTCCTTTCTAGTCTTGAACTCAATTGCTATCGGTTCTGCACTCATTTTTTGAGCCCCACTACCATTTCAGTCATAAGCTGCAGCTTTCTCCTGGTCCTGTCTTTGATTGTGGCCTGTCCTACTATGTTGAACGTGGGAATCAATTCCCATGTGCTTCTTTCACATCTTTGGACATATTTTGGGTCAGTAAAACTTGAAATTATCTTCAAAAGGAAAACAAATTAAAGCACCACTTTTTATATTTTAACCAAGCTCCATGTTAGGTCTTCAGAAGAATTGCTTTCTGAAAGGGCTCAGGTTTTGCTTTCAAGATCCTTTTTTTTTCTTTTATGAAAATTGTTACAGAATCAAAGATTAAGTTCTGCTACCAAAAATGCATAGTGAAAATAATGAATTTATAAAATATAATTTGCACTTCATGAAATAATGTAATATATTTTAGAAGTAAAAGTAAAAGGTAAATGAATATTGGAGCCCAGTTCGTCACTACAGCTACAGAAAAAACGAGCTAAATAACTTTCTATTTGTTTTGGTTTAAAATACTTATAAAAATTTCCTCACATTTTTTCAGAAAAATAATGAAGCAATTCAGAGTTGTTCTGAAAAAAGTTATGTACAATCAAAACCAGCAAAGTGTGATTAGCAACTTTGTTCTACAGGCAGTTATTCCTATATGGGAAGCAGCATTGGGAAAGCATGTGATGCTCTTAGCTTTGCCATATTTTATTTTTTACAGCTTCTGCTCCCAGAATCCTGAGATGGTACCAGAAGAGCAACTTTTTTCCTTTTTGTAGTCAGAGACTAAAAATGTGTCCCAGTGCCTAATGAAAAAAATAAAAGGCTTTTAATATGATCTGAAGTAACTATGCTGAAACTTTTACAAAAACCAAAATAATTTTGGAGGACTATCATCTGACACTGAATTCTGCCAGTGCTTGAGAGGATCAAAACAACCTGCTTCTGAATGAAAGGAAGAGGAAGAAATGTAAGATCTATAACAACATTACAAGGAATGGTAATCTTAGAAACCTGGTATTCGAATATACCGTAGACCATCTTCAGACTTGACAGAAAATCTCCTTAAGCTCCAGGAGCGTACCTGGTAATTTATACATTGAACAATGGTTGTCATACTTACAATGATATGGAATAGATTGGAAAGGTCAATCCTAACACTGTGAGACTTAGGAAAAGAAGAGGCAGGGTTTTTTCACCCACAGATGGGACATTTCCCCAGTGGGCTCTGTGCTCCGAGACAGGAAGCAGGAAGCGGCTGCTAGCGGTGGGCTTTGCTCCAGCATTTAAGGCTTAGGGGCTTATATGGAGGGCAGCGAAAAGGATTAGGCAAATAGGGTTGCAGAGAGGGTGTCGCAGAGAGGCGGTTCGCACAGGCAGGGCAAGCAGGTGGGGCTGAAGGCACTGGCTAGGTAGGTGAGGTTGCCTT
>VXBA01000074.1:0-21756 GCA_013399895.1 Serilophus lunatus
ATGGGAGCGGGATGGGAACGGGAACGGGATGGGAGCGGGAAGGGAGCCGGACGGGTCCCCCCAGCATCCCCACGGGCGCTTCAGGGCTCCTGAGAAACGCCCCGGTGTCCCCGGGCAGCCGCTCGGGCGGAGGGGACCGGACGGTTTCCAAGCTCTCGGTGCTTTTACAGGACGCGGGTTCTCGGTGGCCCTGCCTGGAACCGCCGGCTCTGGCAGGAGCTGCCCGGCAGCAGGAGCTGCCTGGCACCAGACCCTGTAGTGCCGACCCTCCCACCCCACGGACGGATGGATCATCCCTGCATCATCCCTGCATCATCCCTGCCCCGGCCGTGGGGAGGGAGTGACCCACCCACGTGTCTTTATTTCGGAACCAAGCGACTGTTCACCGAGCGCCACCCCAAAAAGCGACTTCAGATACCACCGAGGTGCTGTAAATAGGAAAAATTCATCTTCAGGATATTTTGCAAATTACAGGAGTAAAACAAGCATAAATACTACATGCACAGAGCAAAAACAAGAAGGGGAGTGCCCCTTTCTCTCGAAGCACACAGATTTAACGCTGGTACAGCTCTGTCCTCTGCTCATCATGCCTGAGGAGTTATTTGCCACGTTAGCTGGGTTTGGAAGAGGGATGTGAAAGTGCCATATCTGCTTCTACCTGTTCTCCTCCTCTGTGAATCACAGAGATTCGCTTTTGCTTCATTACCCGCCCTACAGAGCGTGTCAGCTGCAGGCAGTGGATGCTCGTGGAGCTGCTGTGCGGAGCTGCAGCACTAACAGCTCCCCTCGGGGGGCTGCTTGGTGCCCTGCAGGATCAGCGCTGAGGCGCTCGCCCTCTTCTGGTGCCGCCACTTCGCCCGACGATTTTTAAACCAAACCTAGAAAATGCAGAACAAGAACAGGACTTTTGTATTTCGTGTGTTGCTGGGAGAAGGGGAGGGAGTTACACCGATGGAGTGTGAGCTGTAGGTTACTCTATTACAAATATGAAAAGTTTGATACAAAATTTATTCAGTCCCTCCCCTGCGATCCTGCTCAGATATGTGTAAGGAGCACAAAGGACCCTCCCATGGCAAATTCAGAAGTCACACGGATCATGTAAGTAAGGAATACACACTTGGGTGCGGGGGATGGGCAGAACTGGGCATGTCCGTGTGATCATACAGGTGATGCTGGGAGAGAGGGGTCACATGAGCCTGTGGCACTGGATACCAGGACAAACCAGCCCAGCAAACCTGGTTTATATTGTTCCATTGCTCACCACATCTGAACTCCGTTTCGTCAAATACACAAGGATGGTTTTTAAAACGAGACCCGGGATCCAGAGCTCCCAAAAGAGACAGCACCATGCCCTGGTCTGTGTTCCCGGGGGACTCCAGGAAGCAGCGCCCCACCGAGGGGGCACAAGCTCACCTCCACCCTCTCCTCCTTCAGGTGGATGCTGTTTGCCAGATGCTCGCGGGTGACGACGTCCGGGTACTGATTCTGCCGGAAAAGCGTCTCCAGGGCTTGCAGCTGGTCCTCGCTGAAGATGGTGCGGTGCCGGCGCGTCCGCCGCTGGATCTGGTGCAAAGTCTGCAGCTCGCTCGAGTTCTCCTCGGGTCTCTTACAGCCCCTGACTGCAGAGTGGAAAAGCCTCATGGGCCAGGGGAACCGAGCATCTGCAAGGAGAGAGGGACAGCGGCAGTGTTAGGGCTGGGGGGCTGCAACTCCTGTCTTGCCCAAGGCAGCTCAGGCACAAGTTGCATCCGTGCGTGTCGCAGTCACCTGGAGCGGGCGACAAGCTGAGTGATCACCGCACAAGTGAGAGATGCCCCTAGAGCATCACTCAGGGAGAAAGGTGCATGTGGGCAGCGCTGGTTGGGTTTTCCCTGTTCACTTACCAGTTGCACTATAGGCAGATCCAGAAAATAGCTGGACATTCACAGCCTGGCAAGGAGCTACCAGTCCTGACACAGGGGAATTCTGAACTTTCAGGATGCTCTTAAAATGTGTTTTTAACCATTTGTTACTTTTTTTTTTCCCCTCTAGATGCAATGAGTTTGCTGGATGAAGCCAAAACTCTTTTCCTTAAAGGACAAGTGAGGTTCCCCCCAGGCCAGTGTTATCAGGAAGCACAAGCACAGCATGACCGTGGGGCCCCACATTCCACAGAGATCTTACACCCCCAGAAACATCATCCTCTCAAGAGTTTCACACTAAACCAGCAATATCCAGTTATAAATAGCACCTGCTCCTTTTCAAACCCTGATAACATTGCAGGTGAGAGTGCTCAGTCTCGGGAACTCTGCTGGGAACAGAGCTCAGCTCCCCGGAGCTGGAGCCAAAGCCTGAGACCACCACGACCAGATGCCATAGTGTCACTCAAACCCCAGGTTTTCCCCTGCCCCCAGCACTGGCACCAGCCCCTCTGCACTCCCCACACCATGAATCAAACCCAAACACTCACCCAACCAACTCGGTGAGTCCTGCAGGGAACGGCTGCTCGTGTGAGAACAGCAGCAGCAGCTGCAGCCTGCCCCTTCCAGCTCTTCCTCCTCCTCCTCCTCCTCCTGCAGGGAGCTGGCTGGGATGGTCTCCAGCTCACACAGCCCCTTGGGTGCACAGTCCAAGATGCTCCGGAGGCACAGAGGCACCAAGACCTGGGGGCTCTTCTCCACGGGGCTGGAGAGGATGTGCTCGATGCTGAAGGAACATGGTTTCTTCAAGCCTCTCCTGCCGGCCTCGGCGTCTGACACCGGCTCCGAAGTCATCCCCTGCCAGCAGCAGCAGCTGGGGAAAGAGGCAGCCTGGGCTGAGGGGGGTTGCTCTCTGTGCACTGTCTCCTTGGTAGTGTCTCACAGGGAAAAGGACAGCTTTAGCTGGCTTTTAAAATGGACTGGCAAAGCCATCCAGAACTGCTGCTTTGTCTTGGCATTTCAAGTGACTGTCATTCTCGCAGCTGAGTTTTCATTTTATACACACACGCACTTCTCCTCCTTCTGACCCAGCTGCTTTATGGCTGAAGCCACCTAAATATATATAGAGAGAGATATAATCCCTTTGGAAAGAAAACCGTAAACCCCCCTGTGAATAAAATAAATTCTAACTAATCTTGGCAGCTTTGTGAAGGGTTAGTGTGGATCTAAGATTTAGCTAATCCCACAAAAATGACTGGAGAAGGAAATCTGATTTCTCCATCTCGGGTGTAGATTTGAGGTGGTTATGATCTCCATTGTGCTGCAGCCTCGGATCCAAGGAAGGGGGAGGATAGCTGTTCCCAGCCCGGAAATGGACCAGAGGATTAACTCCTTAAAAGAAGCAAATTATCCCTTTCTCTGGCCAAATGAAAGCTTTCCCATCAAAAGAGAGCTGTCATATCATACAATATGAGAGAGGAGAGAGTTCAGCTTAATAAAAAATCATTTTTAATGACAGCACAGCCTTTGGCTGTGCCAGAACTCTCTGTGAAAGTTGATTTATTTTCTGCTGAAAGCAGAGAAATTGTATTTTCCCTCCTTCCCTTTTCCCCTACCTCTGCTGCCCTAATGACTCTGATAATGTAGATGCTTTGCATGTATCCAACATACTCTTTGTAAGGATTCAAAGCCCTTAATAAATTAGATTACTGGCAGCTCACAGCAGCTCTGCACCATAACTTAGTGGCATACAACCACCTCCTGTACAGCTGAGCCGTGCTCCATGTCAGGAGGGGAAGGGCAGGATTGCTGCTGTTGCCTCCATGTGTGCTCAGGCAGTGAGGTCCTGTGGCTCAGTGAGAGCAGAGCAGCCAGGACTGCTGCCTGGGGCAGCCAGGCTGCCCCAAAACCAGCTCAGTTCCCAGCTCCTGTTTGGCCAGAGGGACTGGGCTGGGTCTATGGCCAGGAGCAGTGAGCCAGGATGGGAGGGGCTGCGTGGCTCCCACCCTCCTAAAAGCAAGCACTGAGGCTTGGCAGATACAATCCACAGAAGGAGAAAGAACATCTTGTATCTTGGGTTTCTAACTGAAATGAGTAGCTGGGAATAAAATAAAGAAAATGTGTTTGAGCTCAGATTTCTTAGGAATGTTTAAGCCCAAGTTCTCTTGCTCTCAGTGTGGTTCACACAGAGAACACACTCCCACTTGCTGTTTCTCACTCATGGTACACGAGGGTGGCCACTGCACATCGAAGGCCCGCACTCTGAACAGCCCAGCAATGTCTCTGGCACTGTGCAAAGCTGACAGCCAGTCCCCAGGAGAGCCCCCTTTCAGTCCCTCTTCTTTCCTCCTCAGCCCCACTCACTGCTTGTCCTTCTTTACCCTGGAGGTATCCCAGTGCTGGGAAAAGATGCCCTGTAGTTATTCTACCTGTGACTCACTTAAAACCACACTATTATATTTAACACCATCCCCTTATTTGCCTGTCCTTCAGCTGTTCCAATGACATAACATGGATTAAAACCATGCTCTGCAAATCTTGACGTGTTTGCTGTGGGTTTGAGAGGATGACACCTTTGTAACCTCCCAGTCTGGACATGTTCACGGCTGCCCTGCCAAGGTGTCAGCACTCCAGAGAGGCACTAGGGATGCCCTAAAGCCAGGGATCACTGCAAACTGCTCCCAACTTTTATGCATGTACCCAAACACTGGTGCAGAACATGGATGTGAGGCCAGGCTCTGCTCCCTGCACTGTGCTGATCCAGAAGGACTGTAAAGCTGGTGAACTGGGACATGCCATGGGCAGGTGCAGGATCTGACTATTTCTGCTCTTGCTTGTAATAATCGTATGCCTGAAGCAGATTAATTTTCCTTCCTCATCCTTAACAAAAGATGCCTTTCCCTGGGCTCCCTGGCCAGGCCCTGCCTTCCCAAAGCACATGCACTTAGCCTATTAGGATCTCTGCTGATTGCTTTCTTTCATTCCTCTCGTACCTTTCACTTCAGAAAATGGACTGGTAATACTTCTTTTATCAAAGAATTATGGGATTTAGGACCCAGATCTTACAAAGAGACTTTTGATAGCTGCTGGTAATCAAATCCCAATCGGCAGACACTTCTCTGCACCCTGTTACCAGAGAGGAATAAAGGAAAGGGATTTTTGATGTTCTGTTTACTGAGCCTCTGGGAGATAGGATCTCTGGGCTATTTCATATTAGAAAAGGGAAGGAAAATAAAACAAGAAAGAAAAAAATGCAGACAAGAGAGGACAATATAGATATAGATAAAAAGAAAAGAAACAGGCTCTTATCATTTTCTTATTGGTTAAGGAGATCCCAAAGCCATTATAGAGGATTAGCAAAAAGGTTAATCTGCTTTAGCCATTCACTTGTCAAAAGCGAATTTATAGGGTTTGAAAATCCTTCCTGTGGCGAAACAAGGAAAAATATCCCCCTTTCCCTCCCTTGCTCCTCCTTTCTGCCGGCAGCACAAGGGGACGGGGATGGGAGCATTCGAAACCCTACAACATGGGAGCACCCTCCTCTGCCTTGCCCCTGCCTAGGGGCTGGCATCTGTGGGAGCCAAAAGCTACAGGCTGGGTGCTTCCTATCCCCAAGTGCAGTTCACTCAGGGAGCCCCGTCTCAGCATCCTCCTGGCCACCCAGTGCAGCCACTGGTGCATCCCAGCCGTGTTTTCCTGGGCTGCCCACGCCACTGTCTCATCCAAGCAGTTGATGCCCATCACCCCTGTGCCACTGTGAGAAACAACCCGGGATAAAAACAATCCTTCAAGGTCAAAACCAAGAAGCATTTTCTGGATAGCTGAGTTCGGTGGGATGCATTAGTCAGGTATTTAAACTATGTTTAATAAAAACACCGGTATCATGGAGTCATTGAATAGTTTGGAAGGTACTTTTAAAAGTAATCTTAAAATCGTGCCTATTAAAATAGTTCAACTCTGTACCAGCTGACAAAGAGAATTAATATTGACAATTAACATCGACAATTAACATCAAGTGTTATAATGAATCTTTTTCTCTCTCTCTTCATCCTGCAGAAAGAAGCAGAGTCTCTTCATTGGGTATTAATGCTATTAGTGATGCTACTAGCAGGGATGCTGCCTAGTAGGGATGTTGGCTACCAGAGAGGGTACCCTGGTCTATCAGGAGGACCATGGGGTACCAAACCTCCTCTTCTGCAACGATCCACGATGGAACGAGCCAACTATTCCCCCCTGAAGCATTCCAGTTGGTATTTCAGAGGTCTTACCCCATCTCATACTGACCCAATCCCTCTGTGCTCGGCAGGCAGCAGCCACCCTCCCTGTTTTTGAGCCATCCGGGGACCGCTCGCTTTCCACTGTGCAAACAGCTCGAGATGATGATGCTTTTTAACCCCCGACTTGCAGACGGCGCTGCATCCAGCGTCGGGATGAAGGGCTCGGCTTCGCCCCCATCCTCGCTCCCCAGCAGCGCTCCCGGGACGGCCGCGGAGCCCGGCGGAGCCCGGGGGGCAGCGCTAGGGGGGGCCGCTGAGCCCGGCGGAGCCCGGCCGAGCTCTATGGTGTCGGCGCTCCCGGCCATGGGAGCGGAGCGGGAGGCGCGGGCCTGCGCCGCGTTTTACGGGGCACTGAGCATCGCCTCGCCGGTGCTGTCCTGCCTGCGCTGCCTGCGGCAATTCGCGGGGTAAGAGGCCGGGCCCCGGGGAAAGAGCTCCGGGTATCCGCCCTGTTGCGGGTCCATCGGGAAGCCTCCGGTGTGGAGCCCCCCCCGTGCATCGCCCGGTGCCGATCTCAGCGTGCCCCGGGCGCGGGTCCCTCGAGCATCCCCCGGGCGCGGGTCCCTCGAGCATCCCCCGGGCGCGGGTCCCTCGAGCATCCCCCGGGCGCGGGTCGGGAGGGAGGGCGAGAGGGTCGGTACCTCACAAGGGGCTCGAGCCACGTCCACGTGTCCCCATTCCCTCCCACGCCGATCTGCAGCAGCAGGGCAGCAGTTTTTAGGATTTGTTGAGTCACCCCGCCCCCTCGGCCCATCAAGGGGCTTGCAAAGGCTGAGCTTTGAGTTGTGTCTTTCCCCCCACCCCGTACCCCCTTTCCTCGAGTGCAATGCTGAGTGCACTTGGGAGACAGGAGCACTGCAAGCTGGAGCGTTCCAACCCTAAATCTACCAAGGTGGAGCACCACTATCCCAATCCAAATGAATCTGAGGCATCGCTGTCCCAGTCCCCACCCCAGACCCCATAGGCCCAGGGTATCCCCCCAACTCCAACTCACACCAAGCCAAGGTATTCCCACCCCTACCCTGGTCTAGGAGTACTGCCAAGAGATGCAAAGAGAAGCACCTGGAGGAGGCTCTCCTGCTGACCCGGGTGCTGAACGAGGGTCTGCAGGCACTGGGTGAGGCAGAGGCACGACCCCTGCTCCGCTGTGTCCTGGCTTTCCAGATAGAGGCAACCAGCAGCTCCAGCTCCTTCCAGAAACTGGAACAGGTCTGTAATGCAGCCAACTGAGCTGGCCATGAGTGCGAGTGGTGGTCTTCTGGCTCTGCCTGCCACTAGCACAGCTCTGGAGCAGTGCATCCTTACTGGCAAAGGGGCTCAAAGACGGTGTGTCTTGGAGTCTGGGCAGAGCAAACTGACTCGGGCTGTGTCTTGGCAGATGGTGACCCAGCTGGCAGTGGGGAAGGAAGCCGTGCTGGCCCAGGAGGTGGGCACACTGCTGGCTGGCCTGGCACTGCAGGGAAAGGTGAGAGAACCCCAGCTGTGCCATGGCACTGGCTTTCACTGGGGGCTGGCTGGATACCATGTATGAGAGGGACCTCCTGGTTCGGGCTGCTCAGGGTCCTTCGCTTCACTTCCCACCATTCTGGGGATTTGTCCTTGGTTGCAAGTGGCAACATGTGGCTGCTCATCACACCAGCTCTTTGCTCAACATGTGGCTGCTCATCACACCAGCTCTTTGCTCATCCTGGGGCAGCTCCTGGCTCAGGCAGGACCCTCGTGTCCAAGGCACTGAGCCCCAGCATATTGCCACAGAGGACAAACTGCCCTTCTGCCTCCACAGGTGCTGTCTCCTGGGGACCTTCAGTCAGGTCAGTCTCTGTCCCTTTCCTTCTGGGAACTTTTCCCCATTCCCACCACCAACTCCTGCCCACCCAGCCCGGGTCCTCTACAAGCATGGGAGGGGGAGCAGGGATCAGCTAGATCTGTGGTCCTAACAGTCCCTAGTGCTGAAAACCAGCCAAGCCAAAGCATCCCCTGCATCCCAGCCCCATTCTCACCTCACTCAGCAGCAGCACAGTCCTCAGCTAAAGCAGGAGCAGGGCTGGCAGTGGGCACAGTACCGGGAGGGCCAGGGGCTGATGCTGTTCCCTTGTCTGCAGTGTGCATGTTCCTGGAGGAGAGCAGCCTGGGCCGGCAGCACTGGCGGGAGAACCTGACCCAGCTGCTGCAGTGCTTGGCCACCACCCTACGCTGGGTGCTGCAAAACCAGCCCACACACAGCAGCACGTGGGGCTACCTGGGCATCAAGGTAAGAGCTGGATTTTGGAGCAGGGGAAGGATCAGTACCTTTAAGGACTGGCCAGGCACTGGCAGCAGTGTCCAGGAGGGATGTAACGCATCAAACCCTGAATGGCCATTCTCTGTGCACCGCTGCTTTTTTGGAGGGGAAGGATAGTGATAGTCATCCCTGTGGCAACTCCTGCTCCTCCAGGCCTGCCTCCAGGTCTTCCAGGCACTGCCAAAGGATGTGGCCCCCCTGGTGTGGAGTGCAGTGGGGAAGAGTGAGACCCTGCAGAGCCTCTTGGAACTGCTGCTGGATGTGGCATGGGGCAAGGTGTGTACAGAGCTGGGAGGGATAGAGCTGCCTGTCCCAAGGAGCAGAGCAATGCTGTCCTTCCCAGGTGCTTTCCCCATTCCCCTCCCCAAGAGAAGCCTGCAGAGACAGCCCAGTGTCTGGCATGCCCCAGGGATGCTGTGTAGCTCCCTGTACAGGTGTGGAGCAGGCAGTTAAATGGGGTTTGGTTTTAAATGGTGTTTCGAATTGTGCCTTTGCCTCCTCTGTGAGTCCAGGCCCCAAACAAGGATACAAGACTGCTGGCAGGCACAGCCCTGAGCATGCTGGTGAACACGGCTCCCCAGCCCCAGAGTGGGGCCAGCGCTGTGCTGACCCTGTTCCAGCTCCCCAACCAAGGTGTGTGCTCTGTTTCGAGCTGGAGATGGCCTCTGGCAAAGGGTGACAGGCGTGTTTGGGTGTGAGGGGACAAAGGTTGGTGCCACTCACCAAGCCAGACTGTGCTGCTGTGTGTCTGTCTCTTGTGGTCTGGGAGACCCAGCTGCCTCCAGCCACCTCCCATGGCCATTCTGGGGTGAGCCAGGGTAGTTGCTTTCAGACCAGAATTTGGCTTTGCCGCTTTCCTGCCATCCAATACAGTTGTTTTCCACCAGGCACTGGGGAGCTGAAGTTTGGGGAGCTGACAGTGGCAGTTCCCCCTGTCCTGGAACCAGACAGGCTGGAGAGGCTGGTGCTCACCAGAGGTTTGCTGACATGCTGCAAGACAGACATTCTCAGCTGCCAGCTGGAGGACTTCCCCCATAAGGTAGGAGATCTCAAACCCAGTGACCAGGGCTTGAGAGAGCCCTTGGCGTGAGCTGGCAGCCACTGACAGGATCCCTGCAGGATGTAGCCAGACTGTGCCACTCCACACAGCAGCTCCATGCTTCCCACAGAGCATAGTGAGTTAGCCAGGAACCTGCTTTTTCCAAAGACATCCAAGCAGGGATTTCCCTCTTCCAGGGGGCTGAGAAGCCAAGCAGTGCCAAAGTAGCTCCTGCACAAGTGAAGCAGTGTTCACCCTGTGGTCCCACAGAATGAGCACAGGACTGCCCCTGCGAAGCACAGCCTCCATCTCTGCCCATCCTGAGCCTCTCCCAAGTCCTCAGAATTTGAGGACTTCCAGACAGGGAGTGAAAGTGAGCAATAAGCTGCTGTAAGAGCAGGAGAACCAGGCAGCACTCTCCTCACCTGCCTCACAGCAGGGTTTTCTCACCCTGGAAAGCCCATGCCTGCACCTGCCCACCCCCTGAGCTGCTGTGCTCCCACAGGCCTGCCTGCTGTTGGATGTGGTCTTCCCTGCTGTGTGTGCCTTGACCAAGGAGCAGAAGGACTGCCACTACTACTGCTTCCAAGGTAAGAGATGAACCTCCCTACCGTAGTAGAGAAGTTTGAAAGGTTCACTGTGCTTGTGATGAATGAAGCTCCCATGTTCTTTTCTGGATCTTGGTAGCTGGTTTGCAAACAGCTATTAATTTCTGCTGCAGCCCCACGGGCTCTTGTGTACCTAACGGGGGAACTGCTGCTCCTGCACATGGAGTCCCTAAGCCTGCAGCCTGTGCTGGCTCTGCTGCAGGCGAGCCTAGGGGTGAGAGCTGCAGCAGAGCTCTCTGCTTTGGCAGCCTGTGCACTGTGGCTGCAGCGCCTGAGGGAGAGCCTTCCTGCCATCTGGCACCTGAGGGGGACCCACATCCTGGTCCAGGACACCGAGCTCCTCCAGCAGGTCACCCAGCTGCTGTGGGACAGCGCTGAGACACCGGTAAGGCCAGCACAGCCCCAGCCTGTCCACACTGCTGGCTTATTGCCTGCCATCCCCATGTCCCCAGCTCCTAACCTTGTGGTTACCAGCCAGTACTGAAAATCCACAGCCACAGGAGAGCAAGACAGGAGAAGATCCCGGTCTAACCCCCTTCTGTTTGCTCTTGCAGGTGGAAGGCGTGTCTGAGTTCATCCACAGCTCCTTCAGACTGCTCCTGGAGATCTACGACCTCGAGTGCCAGCACTTTCAGGACCAGGAGAGACCCCTTTACCAACAGATGCTACAGAGGGTGGTTTCAATGCCGTGGCAGATTAAAGCGAGATACGTGCCTCTGTGTGCCATCGTCCCCTACATGGGCAGCCAGCAGGTAGGGAAGGTGCAGAGACAGGGAGCCTGGTCCCAGCTGGCACTGCTGCTGGGTTGGCACAACCTCTGTCTGCTGCCTGTCACCTATCCAGCTTAGTTATGTGGCCAGGCAGCCTTCCCACCCAAGGGGGCTGTTTGAGCATCACCCAAGGAACAGTATCCCTTGGGTGGTGAGGCACAGCAGTGCATCCATGGAGAGTGCCAGTGGGAAGGGAAACTTGGCCTGTTGGTGCCCACCAAAAGCTGGCCAAAAGCAGCTTGGGGTACCATAGATGCTCAGTGCCAGGGATGACTGCAGTGTGGTCTGCACCCAGATCTGTCCCCCTCCATATGCAGCTTTGAGTCCAACAGGGAGATGAGGGTCACCTGCCTTTCTCCCAGGTGCTGGATGCCTACCCAGACCTCCCGCAGCACCTCCTGAGCTGCCTCTCCACCAACCATCTGTGTCCTGCAGCTGCCGAGGTCTACAAGGTTCTGGTGCGGCAGCAGTGCAGTGAGTGGCAGAAGGGGCAGCAGGGCACACAGACGGTTCTGGCAGAGCAGTGGGCGCAGTGCTGGCTGCCTCTGCTCTCCCAGGCCCTCTGCTCCCCGCTGCCCATCCTGCAGAACAATGCTGCTAACCACCTCCTCACCTGGACCCTGCGGCAGCTCCCGGCCACCCAGGGGCCGCTGGCCGCCCAGTTCGGTGGCCAGCACACGGGATCGCTCCGGGCGTGGGTGCTGCTGCTGAAGGCACAGAAGAGCGTGGCAGGGGCCCTGCCTCTGCGGGACGAGGCGCTGGAGCGGCTCTCCTGCTGCCTGGGTGCCCACGAGGAGGGCATTCGACTGGCAGCGCTGAGTCTCCTCTGCTGCAGCCCCAGCACCAACCAGCCCCTGTCGAGCGCCGAGGTGCGGCTGCTGCGGGAGTTCCTGCCCCTCAACCTCAACTGCGACTCCTCCTCGTTCCGGCAGCTGCTGCAGGCAGCCGTGAGGAAGGCGCTGGTCCGGCTGCGGGACAGTTCGCTGGCCCAGCTGCGGGGGAAGGCGCCGAGAGGCACCGAGCCTGGCGGGGGAGCTGGGCAGCTCGCTCAGGCAGTAGGTGAGGTACCCACCCAGCCCACAGCGCCAGGGGATTCACACGTGGGTGCCCAGCCCAGCATCCCTCACTGCCGTGCTCTCTTGCCTGCAGGCTTTGTGGAATGGCTGCTGCAGCTCAGCATCGCCTCACTCAGCCCGGGCTCCAGCTACCAGAGGAAGAAGACAGGTCTGCTCCTCCTGGCTGCTGTTTTGGAGACCTGCACAGACACCTGGAGCCCCGATAGGAAGAAAGGCCAGCCCCCACGTGAGTACAGGCAGCCTGCCTGGAGCATCAGCCCTTGGCTGTGGGTGAGCTCCCTGCCAATCCCACCCCACTGTGCCCTGTCCCTGCCACAGGGACCATGGCCACTCTGCTGAGCTACGCCAGGCAGCGTGGCTGCTGGGACTTCTTCTCCCAGACAAATCTGTCGGCACTGCTGAGCTGCTTGCAAGACAGCACTAATGAGGTGAGCCTCATAAGGAAAAAGGGAGGTCATAAAGACACCTGCCTTGGCCTTGAGAAGGCTCAAAGGGGGACTTCATCATGCTTCCCCTCCTCTCTTATCCCACTTTTCTCCAACTCTTCTCTGTGCTGGCAGATCAGAGACTTGGCCTCGGAGCTGCTTGTCCGCTACTTCCCTGCTGCATTCCCCGAGCCCATTGCCCTGGCACTCTTCCAGCTGGCCCAGGACAACCTGGGCAGTCCCCGAGTACAGGAGGCTGAAGCTGGAGCTGTGATGATGAAGACCATCCTGCAGAAGTATGAGCTTCTGGCCTGCCCTTCCCTCTCCCCGTGGTGGCACGAGATCACCCGAGAGAGCTTTTGCAGCACTGGTGTCTCACCACTCTGTGTTAATAGCTCAGGGCAGCAATGGCTGGGGTTTACAATAGCCTTGAATTGAGGGGCTGAGGGGGGTTGTGATAATCCTGCACCAGGGGAGGAAGGACCTACGTAGCACAAGATGAGCAGAAAACTCCCTGGTCCTCACAGCGGTGTGTGCCTCTTGCCCCAGGTCAGACAGTGGCACCATGAAAAGCCTGGCCCTGGAGGCTGAAGCAGCCCTGACGCTGCCCAACCGAGGGCTGTGCTTTGCCCAGCACCTTCTCCACGTGCTGCAAGCCCAGTACACAGTGGCATGTCAGGACCTGCTGCGTGCAGCAGCCACTGCACCCATGCACGGTATGGCCCCAGCCTGGCAGGGCAGTGAGCAGCTTCCAATTCCTGGGAATTGGAGCAGGCAGGAATCATACAGGTGGGACTGAGACAACAACTTGGTGCTGGTGCCACACTGTTGCCAAAGTTTCCCTGTATTGTCACTCCACCTGCCCAGCACAATCCTGACCCAGGGCCCTGTTCACTCCCCTGCCCATGAGGCATGTCAGCCATGGGCTCAGGCAGGAGAGCCAAGGCTGCACTGGCACTGTGGTAACCAGAGGTGGATGTTCTGCAGGAACCATTGCAGCCCTCCGGAGGTGCCTGCTCCAGGTGCCCGAGGTGGCCATCTCCATGCAGGCAGCAGAGTTGGCACAGAGCTGGCAGGAACTCCTCACCTGCCTTGTGACCACAGTGAGAGACATCACCTCCTTCCTCTTGGGTGCTCTGCAGAGCCAGCAAGGCCCTGGTGCTGATGAGCAAGGTGAGCATGTCCCTGTGGGAAGAAACAGTCCTGGAAACCAATGACACCTCCATCATAGCCATTCCTGACCCAGCAGTCCTCCAGCTCCGGAGAATTCCCTTGCTTTGGGGTCCGTGCCTTTAGCAGGGTATGGTGGTGGGGCTGAGCTGGGTGCTTGGCTTTGGATCCCTTTCTCAACTCCATGGGAGAGCAGCAGCAGCAGAGGCAAAAGCCTTCCAGAAGCAGCAAGGCACTTGCCAGATGGAAGCAGCTGGGACAGCAGGGGCTGGGAGAGCCCTTACAGCAGTGGCTTAGAAAGAGCAACGAGCAAAGTGCATCTGCAGTCCTGAGTGGGGCACATCGCAGGGCAGGAGCCATTGCCCTTTGTGTGCACTTTGCTGGGTTCCCCTGCAGCATCCCTCTCCTACTGCCCTGCATCACCCTGCTCAGACCAGGCTTCTCCCTTTTGCAGCTGCTGCCCCATCATTTGCAGAGATGGGGAGTGCTATTGGCTCCCTCATCATGCTGGGGAAGGGCCAGGGGCAGGAGGAAGAGGAGGGGGACTCAATCCTGCTGTCAGAAGAGCACAGCCTGATCCTGACATGCTGTTGGGTGTCAGTAAAGGTAGGGACCCCTTTCCATGGCACTGGGAGAGGAAGAGCCCAGCATAGCACACACCATCCAGCTCACCCCAGCTGCTGTATTCTTCACCTCCCCTTGGGGCATTCACCTTTGCTGGGGACAAACATGGGGGAGTCTCTGTCCTTATCTCAGTGCTCTCACACACGTCCTCACCCCCTTCCAGGGAGGATGCAACCACCAGTTTTCCCTAAAGCAGCTCCCTCCCTCCCTTCCCTAATGAAGATCAGCTGCATCCCAGGCACTGACAGCACCCAGCTACAAAAGTGCCAGGCTACCTGACTTGGAGCCATGTGGCCACCCATCACAGCTTCTCCTCATCTCTGCCAGTTGTGCTGATTTTCATCTTCTTCCCAGGAGATTGGGCTGCTCCTGGGAGGCCTGGCTGAGCTGCTGCTGCCTGCTGATTTGGGTCCCCTCCTGCCGCTCCCCACCCTGCAGATGGCCACCAGGGTGTTCCAGGAAATCCTGCTGCGGTGCCGACACTGGGTAAGAACATGTCCCAACCCCTTGTCCATCCCTCCAGCCTTGTCCCTGCCATGGCCTCGCTAGGTTGGAGGAAGGGCAAGTGCAGGGGGGAAGGGTCTGCTCTGGGGCAGGACTTTCAGATGCCCAGAAGCTGCTGGCTGGGGTCCCACTGCCAAATCTCATCACATTCCCACACCATCACATCTTGCTTTCTCTTTCCCCTTTGCAAAGAGGTTTCTGGGGCTGTGGAGGGCTGGTGGGTGCAGCCTTTGGGGTGCAGGGCCCTGACACTTCTCTGCCCCAGGGAGCAGTGGAAGGCTGCAGCATGGGCTTCACCAAGTTCTGTGCTGCTCTGCTGAACCATCCGGACACAGAGCTGCAGGCCATCCCACGGGCCATGCTGGAGCAGGTACTGTGCTCGTTATGCCTCTTGTATTCCCCATGCCCCAGGGAGACCCAGGGGCAACTGAGATGCTGGTGCAGCTGCAGGTTCCAGGCAACATGTTTCCAGCCGTATCACAGTGGGTTTTGTTTCTCTGTCAGGGCTTGGAAGCACTGAGTGGACCTCGGAGCAGCTCCATCACACGCCGTGCCGCCGGATTCCCCATGCTCTTCCTCTGCATCGTCAGCGGGGAGGCCCCAGTGCAGGCACGGCCACTGCTGACCCACTGCATCCACACACTGCTGGCCTTGGCCACCACAGCACTGCCACAGGACTGGGACCAGACCCTCGACCTCCCGCAGGTGAGCATGGGGCTCCTGGCTACCAGAGCCTGCTGGGGACAGGGTGACCTGCACGAGGTCCCCTGAAGGGAGCTGTGCCAGGTACCCAGCCTGAGATTGTGTTGGTGTGGGGACCTCAGAGTGAGAAAAAACCCACAGCCCTGGCTGTGCTGCACAGCCCAGCAGCCTGAGAGCTGATGGCCACTTGGCTGCCCGCCCCCTCCCAACATCTTCCCTTCATGTGGAAGCATAAGCCTGCTTCTTGCACAGTGATGCTGGGCCCTATTCCCTCCCCAGGTGTGTGCCCTCCACGTGCTGCAGACGCTGGTGCGTGGCGCGGGGCTGGGTGGTGCAGTGCTGTGCCACGCCACGCCAATGATGGCGCTGGCACTGCAGGGCCTGGGCTCGCCATGCTGGGCCATGAGGAACGCAGCCATCCAGCTCTTCAGTGAGTACTGACAGGCAGAGATCCCCTCACATCCTGAGGTTCAGAGCCTGGCTGCAGTGAAGCATGGGGTCAGGCAGGATGGGACCTGATGCTGCAATCTCTGTCCCTGCAGGCGCCCTCACATCACGGCTGCTGGGGCAGCCACGGAGCCACGGGGAGGGCTGCCCAGCAGAGGGGATGAGCCTGCACGCCTTCCTTGGGCAGCACCCAAAGCTGGGTGCTGTGCTGCTGGATGAGCTGGGGGCAGCCACAGCACCTGCACCGGGGGGACCCCGCCTGCACCCCGCACTCCACGCCATCCTCACCCTCCTGGCTCAGCTGCATCCTGGTGCTGACAGTGCCGACAGGTATGGGGACAGTGGGGATGCTCTGTCTTGGCCAAGGGCTCCTGTAATGGGAGGGGGCCCTGTGGTGCTGGGGGTTGTCCTCGCTCTGGCCAGACCATCACCATACGGTTGGTGCCTTTTGGCTCCACAGCCCCTCTGCTCCCTTCCTGGGGCCGCTGCTGGGGCTGGCAGAGAGCCCCATCTACGCTGTGCGAGCGATGGCTGCCAAAGCTCTGGTGCCCGTTGTCCCACCACCCCAGCGCTGTGGGCTCCTCCTGCAGCTGGCCCAGCAGCTCCCCACGGCACCCGGACGGATCCGCTCTCACAATGCTGTCCACGGGCACCTGCTGCAGATGCAGGCGCTGCTGGCCTCTGCCACAGGCACTGGAGGGTGAGTAGTGCCAGGCTATTCCCCCACCTGTGGCCCCTGTGGTCACACCATGCCACACTGTGTGTCTTGACACAGCCTTTTGGCCACGAAGGGGCGCCCAGCCCTGTGCTGTGCCCCACGTTAAGGCTGTGTGTCTCCCCACAGGCTGTCGTCCAAGGCGCTGCGCTCTGTGGCTCTGCAGCTGGAGGCACGGGGCTGGCTGCTCACCCCTGCCCAGCGCTGCCCGCTCGTACGTGCTGCCTTCCTCCAGGTCCTCACCCTCCTGCCCACATCCTTCAGCCCTGGCTTCGCCCAGCACATCCGTGATGCCATCAGCACTGAGCTGGGCAGCCTCCCACCAGGGGGAAACCTGGGCTGCACCGAGCCGCAGGTACCGCTGCCTGCCTGACTGACAGAGAGCCTGGGCAGGTGGTGGGGACCTCTCACTCGAGGCTGAGCACTGCAAGGGGAATCCTGGTCTTTTTTGCAGGTTGGCTTGGCTGTCCTCCACCAAACCATGGCCCGCTTCATGTGCAGCGAGGCAGCACGGCTGGTGGACAGTGAGCAGATTGCTGCTGTCTGCTCGCTTCTCCAGCAGCCCAATCCCGATGTCCAACTTGCCATCCTGAGCTGGGTGATCACCAGGGAGGGAGGAACGTGCAAAGAGCTGGAGAAAGCTCTTGGGCTGACATTGCTGGTATGAAGAGGCTCAAAAGTCACGGAGTAAAGCAGGGGGTCCCCAAAGCACTATGCAGATGGGATCCCAGGTGCTTCCTGAGAAGCACAGTGTTCCCCAGGCTGGGAGTGCATGGGTGCAGGGTACTTGGTTCACACCCCACAGTGCTGGGACCACTAACCATGTACCTTCTTTCCTGTTGTCAACTAGGAGAGCTTGCAGTCGGTGCTGCGAGAGAGAAGGGACCAAGAGTTCCTGAGACTGTACCTTGAGGCTTTGCTGCATCTTTACAGAGATCCCTCATCATGGTCCCAGGAAGCTTCCCACAAGCTCCAGGACTCCTGGGAACCATGCCTGGAGATGCTGCTGCACATGGTGGAGGCTGAATGTCCTGGCCCTGACCTCGTCTTCCAAGCACTGTGTGCTGCCAGCCTGCTGCTCGCCCACTGGTAGGTCTGGGCTGCTGCTGGGGGTCTGCCTGACTCATCCAGCAGATTCTTCCTTAGTCCTTGATGGAAGCAGAGCCCCGACTTCTCTCCTATAAATCACACCTTCGCGCCTGGGTCCTGCGATCTCAGCGCAGCCGGTGGCCTTTGGTCCCCTAGGCAGAGCAGAAAGGTGTGCCTGAATTCCCTCTCCTTCCCTGGCCTCTGTCAGGTTTGGGGCTGGGGATGGCCCGCTGGTGGAGCGCTGGTGCGTGGCGCTGGAGGGGTGCAGCCGTTCTGCTTCGTCCGAGGTGCTGCGGCTGGCGGCCGCCCGCTCCCTGCAGACAGCAGGTGCCAACGCGGTGCAGCGATCCCTGTGTGCTGCCCGACCCTCGCTCGTCCCCACGGCTCTGCGGTAGGTCACTGAGACCATCCCCAGGGATGGCTGCACTTGCAGGAGGATGCTGCTCCCTGCAAGCCCAGCACCAAGTGCTGCAGGTTAATTGACTCTGCTAAAGGTGTCCTCTGTGAGATCTCAAGGGCATTGAAGAAAAACTCACTTCTGCAGAACTCACTGGCACCCAAGTGTTCATAGCCTAAAAAAATAGGTGGGGTGGTATTTTAATAGGAGCAGCCACTCCCTCATGAGCAGCAGATGACACTGCCGAGTCCCTCATTCCCCCAACACATTCCCTGCCTTCCTAAGCTGCGAGTTCTTGAGTGGTGGCTGTGCCTGTCACAGTTCAGGAGAAAAGCCCCTCAGGGATGCATTCCTCTGTAAGATTTTATCCTTCCCTCCTCTCCAGGCAGCCTAGATGCTTTGGAATGAGCAGGATCCTTCCCTTCCCTTCTCTTCCCTTTCCCCAGGCTGATAAACACGGCCATTCACCTTCTGCAAGATGAGGAGCGGGACGTCCGGCACGAGGCCTCAGGTTTTGCCAGCCTCCTGCAGCAGAACTCCAGGGAGCCACTCCAAGGTGGCTGCATCTTTGTGCAGGACAACGTGGGGCTCCAGAGCCTCCTGCAGCTCCTTCTGAGAGAGTTCGGGGAACACCCTGAGACCTTCAACTCGCTGCTGCAACACCTCCCCATCTTAGATCTCAGGAGCATTGTAGAGGAGCTGGAGGCCAACAGGTGAGTTGCTGGACCTGTGGGCTGGCATAAGGGAGCATGGGGTACACTATGGGGTCAGTCCTCAGCTTCACTCATGCCTTGGCTTTCCCCCCAGAGCTGCCAGCCTGTACAAGGAGGACGAGCCCAATGTTTTTGCAGAGCCAGCCATCCTGGCGTGGCAGCTGCTCCCCATCCTGATGCAGCTCCTGGAGAAGGCTCCCACCAGCAGCCCACTCCATGCCTCGGCTCTGCACTGGCTGGAAGCCACAGGCCCCAGTGTGCTGAGGGAACTGCAGTACTGCAAATGCTGCTGGAGCCAAGGTATGGCGTGTGTGGAGCCCCCAGGCCAGCTCTGCCCAGGGGACCCCACTACGCTCACAGCTCCTTCCCCTGCTTTGTCTGCAGAGAGCTCTGCCCACTGGGAGATGAAGGCGCTGGGCTGTGCCAAACTCCACACAGCTCTGACCGTGCTGCTGGTGAGGGCTCGGCTGGTGGCACAGGTGCTGCAGGTGCTGGGGGAAGGTGCCTCTGCCGTGCCAGGGCTGGACTGTAGCACCCAGGAGCTGGAGCAGGAGCTGGAACTGGTGCAGGGGCTGCTGGTGCAGCAGGGGCTGCTGGTGCAGCAGGGGCTGGCCCCTGTGCTGAATCAGGGTGCTGCACCAGGAGAGCTGGGATCGCTGTCTGGGACTTTGTGACAGCTCCAGGCAAGCAGCAGTGGGACACAGAACCCTGCAGCCATGTCCCTCTGTTTTCTGGATGCTCTCTCTGACCACCAGCCAGGCCTGTGTGTTTGGTGTAACTCAGGGGAACCCCACTCAGGGCAGGACACACTCACTTTATTCCCAGTGTTTTCTAACTTTCCCCCTGAGGACTCCAGTGCAGCTTCGCCTTGGCCTGTGCCCATGGCATCCCTACCCTCTCCTCTGTCTGGCAGAAGGGGACCCACACCCTCACATCCCCTTGTGCCTCTCAACTCCCACCACTTCTTTTTTAAACCAACATTTTGGTCCATGGCTGACCTGGGATTTTATCCCAAATAAAGAAGCCAAGAACATTCCCCACGTTGAAGCCTTTTAATTTCCCTGCCCAGGACAGCGGTGTGAGAGAGGGCAGGCAGCATCCTGGGGCAGCAAAGAGGCAACAGCCACCAGCTGCAGTGGGGGAGCCCCAAACCCACAGTCCTACCCTGGCTCATGGCCACGGGCAGCTGATAGGGCAGTGACAACCCAGTGCCTGGCTGAACCCTCCCAGCCTCAGGCAGCAGCACTCCATGAACATCCACATCTCCTCTTGGAATCATTAAACTCTGCAGGGAGCTGGGAACCTGACAGTCCTCTCTTTGCAGGCAGTGAGACTGCCCAGGGCCGTGCTCCCCACTGTGGGGACAGGGAAGCCTCTCCTTCTGGGGATGGGCATTGGCTGCCACCCTGCAGCCAAGGCCCCATAGGATGAGGCTGGGACAGCTATGCCATGAGCTGCCCTCTCCTTCCCACCTCCAGACCCGAGGCTCTGCCCACCTGGGGTCCCTCCTGCCTGCACACTCTTGGCCAGCCTGGCAAGAGCCAGTCCTGGCGTGGCACATACTCCCATCACAGGCTGTGATACCACAGGCCAAGGCTGGACCAGGGACCCCACCAGTGAGGTCACATCTTTCTGGGTGAGGAGTGGGGAAGGGCACCACCCAGCCCAGCCTTGGGCTCAGATACCCATTGCCCACATGCAGGTTTTGGGTGTCACTGTTAAATTTCTCTCTGCAAACCACAGCAGGCAGCTGAGTCACCCTGCACAGCTCACTCGACACTCACTCCAGTGAGTGATCTCAGGCACAGAGGAAGGATGCTGCCTCCATCCTCATGTTGCTCATTGCACACAGCATGATGTCATGGCTGAGCATGACATTGTCCCATCATGTCACCGCTGCATCATCTGGTCACACCCAGATTTAGCCTTGGTGTGTTCTTCCACCATCAATCACCACGCTTTAGCAATTCCCTTATTTTTAATCTTTATAAGAAGAATTTTCTTTTCCCATTCTTCACCAAAATACTTAATGCAAGACACGGGCAGTCGGCTCCAAGGATGAGCAGCAAACCTGCAGAAAGGTGAAATTATAAAAAAGGGTAACATTTTAAAAGACACCACATTTGTATTTCATCCCCCACCTTCCCAGCAAGGAGCAGTGCCATAGGGAGGTCCAGCTCACCTTCCCAGGGAGATCCTACACAAAGATGAAAGCGGGTGGGGAGCAGACACAACCTTCCTGCAGCCCCTCCTGCACCCACGAGCCCTGGCATCCCACCACGGAGGCAGCCACCCAAAATGTCCTGGAAGGAAAAATTGTTGAGAACTGAGGTGTGCCATAAACAATTAAATACCATTTAAAAATTATATATAGTTTTATATGTATAGATAAGAACACATATTGGCAGTTGTACTAGATGATCAGCATTGATTTGTATTATGGCATATTAAAAGATAATAATAGTTTTATATCTAAATACATTTTAGTAAGAACATAAAAGGCAGATGCCTTAGGGACATGGAAAGATGTTCCTCCGTGTGGGCATGTTGTGCTTCCAACAGGATGTGTCCCCCCCCCCCAAAGAATTACCACCTACCTGGCTCCTTGCAGCCCGTGTCCAGTGCAATGGGGACGGCGGTGGGACACACCCCCCCAGCATTCCACACACACCTGCTTGTCCCGGTGCAGCCGCCGGCTCCAGGCTTGGCCACGGCAGCGGCGCCCTACCTGAGTCAGGCGAAAATAGCCGCAGTAGCTGGGCAGGGGTGAGCTGGGGAGGGGGGAAAACGGGGGGGAAAAAGAGGTCGGAAGGCAGGGCAGAGATGGTGGGTTTTTTTGGTGGGTCGGGCTTGNGAAGGGTCATGAATTTAGAGGGTGGAAAAGGATCGTGGTTTGGGGGTGGGAAAGATAATAGTTCTAGGGAGGATGCAAGGGGCCATGGTTTGGGGTGGGTAGAAGAGTAATGGCTGGGAGGGGAGTGCCAAAAGGTCCTGGGTCTGGGGGTTGCAAAGGGGGTACGG
>VXBA01000074.1:21803-78651 GCA_013399895.1 Serilophus lunatus
TCTGGGGGTTGCAAAGGGGTTACGGCTGCAGGGGGATGCAGAGGGGGTCTCAGCTTTTGGGAGGGGAGGTGCAGAAGGCCCCAACCCCACACATACCCAGAGGGCTCCTCCAGCAGTGGCAGCCCAGCTCTTCGCCAGGGATCTCGGAAGTCCCAGCTGAAGGACTTGTGAAGTATCTTGGCTACCTCTGGTAGAAGAGCAGCCGTGAGAGGCACATGGATGGTTAGAAACGCCCCAGGACAGGCAGCGGGGACAGCAGCACACGGGGACGGCCACGGGCGAGGGCATCAGGCATCCCACATTACCTCTGGCCGTCCCGCAGGTCGGGTGCTCCCCGAGGCAGCCGCGGCGCTGCTTGAGGTCGGGACAGGGCTCCCCTCCGTGCCGGGGTGGGACGGTGACCTGGCGGCTGCGGGCCCTGCTGCCAACCCCGCACGGGGAGCTGCATCCACTCCACGGCCCCCAGGGCCCCACTGCACAGCCCACTGCTGCCAGGGGAGCGGGAGGGATGGAGGAGAGAGAAAAGAGAGAGAGCTTCAGTGTCACCAACAGTGGAGAGGAGAGCAGGGGAGATGCAGCCCAGGGGAGGGGGAGAGTGGAGGAAGGACAAGGGCCAGGGTGACTCCAGCAGCCCCTGCCTCCCGACCCCCGCCAGCACAGGGGCATTGTGCACCGCTTCCGCAGGACTTTATCCCTGTGCTGCATCGCGCTGAGCTGGGACCCCGCTAATCTCCCCGGAGATTAGGAAGGGCTGACTGCTGCAATTGTCCAGAGGGCCGCGGTCGATGCCTGCCTGCCCTGGTTTGGTCCCCAGGGCGAGCTGGCCCCGCACTCCCCAAACCCACGATCCCTGTTTGGCACCCCCCAGTCACGGTTCCCTTGTCCCTGTGCGAGGCACTGCCCGTGACAGCGGCAGGGCTGTCACCGGGACTTGTCCTGCTGCGTCCCACTGACCGCTCTGAGGCTTTGCAATGACAGCAGCACCACCAGCTGCAGAGCAGAGGCCACCCCTGCGGGCTCTCCCATTGCACTGGGACCAGCCAGCCATTCAGCGTGGAAAAAAGGGGAAAACTGGGAGGTTGCTATAAATCCAACCCCAGATGCATCGCTACCGCTCAAGATACGGGGTTAACAGGTAACAGCAAACACCCTCCACTCAACACAGCACCCAGGCTGGTGTCCCCAGCTCCGGGTCTGGCCAGTGCCACCCCCTCGCCACTCACCGGTGCGGCGGCACGTGGAGTGGTAATCCTGGCAGCAGTCTCCCGTCCTCTGGCAGTACGAGTCGCAGTAGCAGAGAGCCCTGCGAGTGCCGGGGGCCCAGCAGGCGTTGTTCCTGCCTGGGCAGCACCGGTGCCGGCAGCTGCCCGTGGCACCCACCAGGCAGCCGGTGGCCAGCAGCCACCCCGCCCAGAGCAGCAGGTCCCGCATGGCCCCGGGACCCTGCAAGCCCCCAAGGGATGGCTCTGCCCCGCACCTCCCGGGCCAGGAGCGAGGGCTGCGCTGGCAGCTCCGGCCGTGCCGCACCGCCCCCAGGCTGGGCGGGGGGACAAAGCCCGTTCCCTTCTGCTCCACCGCCCCTCGCCGTCCCGGCCCTTTGCCCCCATGTCAGGCAAGGGCTTCATACAGATAACTAGAATTATTAATATAAGCGCTGTGCCTGGGACAACACAATCCTGTGACCGGGCACTGCTGGGTTGGAGCGGATGGTCCCTCGGGAGCACCATCCTGGCACAACGGGGATGCCCATTCTCCCACCCTCAGGGCAGGAGCTGCTCGCAGCTCACTCAGCACCGCCCAGACACCAACGCAGCTGCTAAAGCCAGACTGATTTTATTCGAATTACGAATGTAAAACAGAATAATAATAAAAAAAAACAAACACCAACAATGCAACCCTCACTGGCTTCAGAACGGAAAGCCGCAGGTAAACCTTGCCCGGGCTTTCCTCCTTCACCCTCCTGTGTTAAGGCTGAGCTCATCGCTGGCAACAAGAGGGAGGAGGGATGGGTCGAGCCCTGGATCCTGCACCCCCAACTCCTTCAGGAGAAATTTGGCACAAATTGTGTGGGGCCAGCCTGGCACAAGCAGGGCAGGGCTCTGGACCCACGGCCACGGGTGTTAGTGGGTCAGCGTGAAGCTCCAAAAGCTACAGGATTACCTACAAGGTCACAGAGAGGCGGTGGGAGGGCAGTTGGGGGGGAATGTGGCAGAAGAAAGGGGTTTGCACCCCTGGCTGAGGGGCCAAGTCTGCAGGCTGGGGCTGCCCCTCCTCATCCCAGCGTCTCAACTGTAAACAGCAAGTGATGGGTGCACCCAGCTCACCCCAATCCCGGCCCATGGTGAGCAGAACTATAGGCCTGGCTGTATGTGCAATTTTGGGCAGCCCCTGCTCAGCAGTCCAGGGCTCAGTGGGACCCCAGGGATGGGATGTTGCACACCAGTGCTGCCAGAAAGGGAGAAGGAAGCCTTAGGCCACACTAGTAGGTCACTGCCCTCCCATCCCAAGGGGTGCAGGGCTGCTGGGCTTCCTCCGGAGCTGCTGTGATCCCATGCATCGCTCCTAGCCGGCAATGTCAGCCCTATCATTAGTTTGCAACGCCTCGTGTACAGCTTGGCATTGCACCATGGCTCTGGGCAGCTCTCACCACCCCCAAAAGAGCTGCCCTCCAGGCAGGCAGTACCTCCTGGCTGCCAGCTGCCCTGTGGCCACTGTCCTAGAGGGACACCTCACCCTGGATAACCAGCACTCACACCTGATGCGGGACCAGGAGGAAATGTCACCAGAGGATTGGGGTGGGCATAACTGGGATGTTTGAGGTCTGGATGGGTAGGATGCTGCTCCCTCCCTGCTCCTTTTAGCACACAACTAGTAATTTAACCTGCTCCAGAGCCTGCTCCTAAAGATAAAGGTGGCCGGGTTTGGGAGGAGGGCGGTGGGGCAGACCAGGCGGGTGCGAGCTTGGTCTCTGCTCTCCAGCTGCCGCCCTGCGGGGCGTGGGAGGCGGGGGCCGCCTGGCCCGGCCCCCTCAGTCCGTTTTCCACACCTTGTTGAGGACTTTGACCACCTCATCGTAGATGATGAAGACGATGGCCACATCGAGACAGACGCGGCCCAAGCGAGGCACTGTCCCCTTGTAAAACCTGCCAAGGATAAAGAGGGGGCCGTGGGGCTGGGTGTCCTCGCAGCCCCCTCCCTGCCCATCCTTCCCCCAAGCTGTTCCCCCAGCAAAGCTTACGCCAGGGGTCCTTCATATTTCATGATCTGGTAGGCACAGTCCCAGGTGTTCTTGTACTTGTGCGCTTCCAACCCCTGTGGGAAGGGAAAAGAAGGATCAGAGGCCAGAGCCAAGGGTGCATCTGGAGGATTTCGTGGGGGAGGCAGAGAGCTGGGGGTGTGCCACAAGGAATTGATTCCTCTTCGCTGCTGTAAACAAACCTGGTGCAGACATCCCCCACCTCTGTGCAAACACTTCCCAGCACCTCCATGGCCCAGGAATAACCTCAGGCACCTCTCAAACCGAATCCCACCACCATCACTTGCCTACCCCAGGGACTGCGTGAAACAGCTCCCAGGCAGCGGGAGGCCGCAGCCTGCTGCAGGCAGAGCTGTCCCACACCATGCCCTGGCACTGTACCTGCATCCTGGTCTTCACCACATCCAACGGGGTGTTGCCAAAGACACTCGCAGCTCCGGCGATGGCTCCAAACACCCCCGTGATGAAGGGGTTGATGACTTTGTTAGGATTATCCCCTGGGAAGGAAGAAAGGTAGAGTGTTGGGGGGATGAAGCATGCATTCCAGAGGGAGCCCACAAGAAAGATCCCAGGTGTGGCTGCTCGTGGTCATGGTGCAGTGCTGAGCTGGGGGCTGGAGCGTTTGGAGAGCACTGTCCAGCAGCACCAGCCCCACAGAGCCCATGAAGCACCAAAGGGCTCAGAGTGGGTGTGAAAGTGATGCTTCAGGACCAGGACCCTTCAGCCCCATGAGCTAGAGCCCCTCCACACCCTGGTTTTCATACTCCTCCATCCTGAGTGGCTGAGCCGTGAGAAGCAAGGGGTGTGCTGATGGACAGTCCATCCCAGTTCCCAAGGGTGGGCTGGGGGAGCCAGAGGCGCAGCTGGAGTGGCACAGGGGGACGAGGGCACCGTACCTTTGTACCAGTTCTTGAGGGAGGTCATGACGAAGAAGCGGATGGCTTGGTTTGATCCTTGCTTGAGGACAGTTGCAGTTAAGCCCTGGTAGGTCCCCTTCAGTCCTGCAAGAAGAGAGTGTAGGAGGTGAAACCAACCTCAAATGGCAGAGAAAAACCTCCCCAGACCATCCATCCCAGCCTATGCCCCTCCACCACCTCCCACCCCGTCCCCACAGCATGGGAGTACCCAGGGGGTCAGGGTGCCAGTTCCCCGGGACTCACCCTGTTCCCGAACGATCTCCCGGACGCCATGGAAGAAACCACGGTATTTGGGGTTGGGAGAGGTCTGGTCATGGATAAACTTCACCTACGAGGAGATGATGTGCTCGTCCTGGCTGAGGTCAGGGCAGGTGCAATGGCCCCAGAGGCTCTCAGCCACTCCTTGCCTTGAGTCAGGAACAGTCCCAAGACCAGAGCCAACCCATGTGGCCAAGCAACAGTGGCAGAGATCACAAGGGAAGCCTGTGCCCATGACCAGCAGTGGATTCTGCAGAGGAAAACCTGGGAAACTGCTGCTGCAGTGGGGTTTAGAGTCTTAAGTTGGTGACAAGATGGTTCCTGGGTGTGGGGCTCCTCTCCAGAGTGGAGAAGGGGCCAGGCCCACCTGACTTGACCTCCACAGGGCTTTCCAGCATCAGATCCTTCTCTACAAAACTGGCCTGAGCAAATCCGTGTGGCCCTGAGGTCCTCAAAAGTTGGGCATCCCTGACTCTTGCCCCCTCCCAACTCAGTCTGGTGAGCAGTGCCAAGGCAGGGGACGCTGCCAGCTGCCTCCCACCCACCTTCACAGTCTCCATGGGGCAGACCACCGCCACAGCCTCTGCCACGCCAGCCCCCAGCCCGCAGATGAGGCCCCGTGTGCTGTCCAGCCGCCCCTGCTCATCTCTCATCTGGTTGCTGAGGAACTCGAACATCCCGAACCTGCAAAGGAGCCACTGTGCCAACCCTTGGGCAGCCAGACGAGGGGGGCTGCACCCCCTGCTCTGGGTCTGTCTGCAGGAGCAGCTGCACACCCTGTGAGAGGACCCTCCTGTCTGGGAAAGCATCTGACTTTGGTGATGTGCCAATGGAGACACTGAGGGCAAAGTCACCCCTTGTTTGCTGATGTCGAGGGTCCCCCCCTCCTCACTCCATGCCATTGGAGGCACCTACCTGACAGCAGCCTTGGGGATGGAGCCATAGAGCAGCGAGCTGAGCCCCCGGTACAGCCCCCGGATGCCATGGTCACTGACAGTCTTCTTCACACAGTCCCCTGTGGCACAGCACAGCAGTGTCATTGCCACCCACCACGCCAGGGACCAGCCACCACATCCCACCAAATCCCCCCCAGCTCCAGCCAGGCTCCCCAGGAGCCCCCTAAACCCAGAGAGGGGTTGAGGCCAGGTGCTGGACATGTGCTCACCAATGCCCTTGTAACGGGGAGGGTTGGCCTTCTCATCCAGCTGTAGCTGTGTCTTCACATACTCCGTGGGGAATGTGATGCAGATCTCGATCCCTCCGGCCAGGCCACCTGTGGGGCAGAGAAGGGGGCACTGGGGCAGGAGCAGCACTGTGTCCATGCAGTGCCATGTGGCTGCTGCCACGTCTGTGATGGTTGAGCCAGGGACTGTGTCCCTGTCCTCACTAAAACCCTGTGGACTCCACACAGCAGCAGGGCCCTGTGCCAACCTGGTACCCTGCACGGGCATCACTTCCCAGCCATGGCAAGAGCTGTCAAGGGGACTGGCCAAGGGGGTGGAAAACTGGACAAAACACCACACTCACGGCTGCCTAGTTGGCATGTGGTCCCCTCAAAGGCGCCTCTCCCTCTCCAGTGCCCTGCACCCCCAGGCAAGCTGCCAGCACTGGGATTTATAAACCCAGTGGTGCCGTGGCAAGGCCCAGCACCACTCCCTGCACGGGTGGGAGTCCATCTGCAGATCCAGCCATGCCAGCAGGTAGCACAGTTATCATCAAGCCTGTCCGGCTGCCCTGGGCTCCTGCGGTGGCAGCTGCTGGGCGCTGATTACACTGGCTGCAGCCCTTTCTAGTAGTCCAGGCAGCAAGGGATGCCAGCTCTCAGCGTGGTTGGAGCCCCTGCAGCTGGATGCAGCTGGGCTGAGGGAGCCGAGGGGAGGCCACGAGGGATCACAGTGCGTTTCCTCGCATCCAAGCGTGGCCAGGTCCCGCCAAGCAGCGGGAGCCCTTTGTGTCGGCACCACCACAGACCTGGGGACACCTCGGGGTCACAGCAGGGAACATGCTGCCATTGTAGGAAGGGCCAGGGCTCGATGCAGTGGTGGCTATCCTGCTCTGCAGCCAAGTGCAGCACAGCACACCTCTGCTTATCAGCACTCCACAAAGCACTCCCCGGGAGGGGATGCTGATAGGGGACACCACCGCCCATGGCTGCTGCCTGTGACAGCAGCACATGGCCCCAGCTCCTCAGACCAGCAGAGTTTCTCACAGTCTTATTTCTTCAGCACAGACTCCAAATTTACATGAGAGACACTTGATCTCTCTGATGCTGCCTCCAGCTCCCTCCTGTCAGTGCCACCAGCTGACTGGCATCCTCCGGAGCACTGCTGCCTTCTCTCAGGCCTGACCTTACAGAGGGAAGGAAAAGCAGCCTTACCACATTCCCTCCAGCAGCTGAGCAGCACCCACTTTAAAACAGCCTTATCCTGGTTTTTCCCCCAGGCACAAGAAGCATCAGGCTGCTCTGTCCTCCCCAGGGAGCCAAGAAGCCGAGCCAGCACGAAGCACGGCTGGAGCAATGGAAAGCTCAGCTGCCTCCTCAAAGAGCATCCCACCCCTCCCACAGGCACGGCAGGGATGGGGACACCGTGGCACTCAGTGCCCAGGGCAAGACCCGCCGGCCCAGCATGGCAGCATCCCAGCCCGGTGGAGTGCTGGGGACGGGGCACACGGCCAGCCCAGCTTCATCAGAGCAGACAAAGGCCCCTTGTTTCCCACTCGCTCCCGGGGGGAGGCTGGACCTGCCCAGCCCGGGTTACAGGCAGGCGGCTCCCAGGAGGTGGCGATGGGTGACTACTGCCAGCCACGACTCCCTGCAGCACCCTGTGCTTTGGGGGCGTGGGAGGAAGCCTCGGCAGGCACAGTCAGGCCAGCTCACGCCACTGCAGCCGGCCAGCAGCTCCCCTGGGGCATCGGAAGACAACCACCACGCCCAGGTCTGCACTGTGCTCCTGCTGAGCCCTCAACCCTCTCCCATCTTTGGCGCATCCATCAGAGGTGGGAGAGACTGCTGGTCCCATGGGCTGGCCAAGCACTGTAATTTCTCCTGCAAAGACAAACAACTCCTACAGGAACAGCTGGCGGGTCCCCCAGTGAGCAGCAGGATGAGGAGCAGCGTCCTCCAGCTGAGTGCAACAGTCCCCAGAAAGCTGAGCAACGGCTGGCACTTCTCCACACCACTGCTGCCACAGCCACATGAACAGCCCAGCTGCTGCCAAGGCCACTTCCCTCCCTCCTACACTGCAGAACTGAAGTGCTGGACACTTTGAGTGCCATAAATATTTGCACCTCTAGAAGCCAGACAGCAGGGAAGCACCCAGGGCAAGCATTAGTCCAGGGGCTACCAGCACCTCGGCTCATGGTAGCCACACCAAATGGCACAGAGACAGATGCTGCACCTCCTGCAACCTGCCCACAGCCTCAACTGCCACTGGGATTGAGGACATTTGTCCACTCAGGGGAGGCAAAGAGTTTCTGCACAGAAACCCACAGGCAAAGCCACATTCACATCCACGGAAGCCTGTGAAGTGCCCAGCAAAGGGACAGCATGCTGTTCTTGGGAACTGGCAGCCTCTGGGACACTGGGGCTGCCCTGGCCAAGGATGGAAGAACAGGGCATCCACACTGCCAGGTTGTCTCCCTGTCACCCACTGTTGCTCTGGCCTCAAACCCCATATGGGAAGGTGCACAGAGCTGGGACACACTCCATGACTAGCGGCAATTTTAACCATTTTTATCTGCCTGCAGAGAGAAAAGGTGACACAGACCCCCACTCTGCAGCCCCCTCCCTCCCTGGCAGCGAGAGGTCCTGCTCTGCTGCCATCTCCTCTCCCCACACAGTTTTATTCCAGCAGAAATCTTATTCCATGCAAATAAATCACCCCACTGCCCACGAGCAGCAGCTTTGTCCAACCCCCTCCCTCACCAGGGCTGCAGGGGCTTTGCAACCTGTTTACCCGGACTTTAACCAGCAGCTTCAGCTTTTGCAACACTGCAGAGTCAGCAGAAACAGCCAGCAGCACCACTCAGGAGGTGAAAGAGCAAGCAAGGCAGCTGAGATGCCAGGCCAAGGGTCTCAGCTATTAGCTGCATGCAGCAGAGCCAAAGGAGAGAGGACAGACATGCTTCAGGGAAGGTGGGGGATCCCACTCCCAGCACCAGGAATGGCTCTCTGCCTGCAGCACACCTGCAAGTCCCAGGGACTCCAGCTCCAGTGCCCAGGAGAGGGTGGGTGCCAAGGGCAGGAGGATGCAGATCCAATGGGGAAAACAAGCTGAGTCCCAGGACTAACATAAACCAAGGCTGCACAGCCAGGGTTGGCACTGCCACCCCCTGCAATCACCTACCCAGAGACAGATGCCCCACCGAATACCTACTGCTCTGTCTGGGAGCCACAGACAGGCAGGAGGTGGCACTGGCCCCTCTGCCACTCCTGCAAGGGATTGTCCCTGCAAAAGCATCCTGCTCCTGTGGAGAGACAAAAGATGGAGCAGCAGGTCTCTGTGCAGCTCTGATGAGAAGTGAGCACCTGGAGAGCAATTTCAGCCTTTCCATTTTAAGAGTAATTTCACATGCTGACACACAAGCACCTGATTTCCATACAAAAAGCTCCTTTTAAGTTCAGATTAACTTCAGGATCCTTTAAAGCCAGAGGAAATTATTCCTAAGGGTCCAGAAGCAAAGCAGCAGAGCTCTCCCAGGGCCCATGCCTGAAGCTTCCCATTCTGCCAGCTGGGTGGCTTAGGATGGTGGGAAGGCACAAACAAGCCCTCAGCTCCTCTCCAGAACACCAGTGGAAGTGGAACCCAGAGTTCTCCCTGTCTGAGGGGGCACCCAGCCCATGTGCAGAAGGTTCAGCTGTACCAGGTGAACTGAGCACCTGACACAAGTGACATGGACCACACAGTGCAGGCACAGTGTGCAATCCTGCCCACCTCCTGGATGCTGTGCTCACAGCCCCCACCCTCTAGGTGCCCTTTCCCATCAGCCAAGGCAGCTTTTGGACCTGGGGAAATAAGGAGAAAAAAAAAAAATAAAAAGATCCAAAGACCATCAGGGTGCTACAAATCAGGGAGGCAGAAATATCCACTGCCAGCTTGTGACAGGTCTCTGCAGCCCAGACTGCCGTCTGCTGAGGGAACAACCCCTCCTGGCAGCCATCCAGGCTGCTCTTCACCCATCCATTGCCATAACCCAGCTGAAGGCAGCCGTGGAGCAATCCTGCCCTGCCGGCAGCGGTGAAACAGGTTTAACGGCTCCACCCTCCCAGCGTGTCCCACCACGGGCCATCTTGTGAAACTCAGGGCTCAGGAGCTGGCAGAAGACTTGGTGGGTCCCAGAGAACAGGCTCTCTGCAGGGCTCTGGCACTGGGATCCTCACCCAGGCATCTCATCCTGCCACGGGCAGCCCTTCCCCACCCATCCACAGCCACCTCATCCTGCCACGGGCAGCCCTTCCCCACCCATCCACAGCCACATCCCTGGGGAAAACCACCACGGGGGCTGGTCTTCGTGCTGAGGTGGGGAAGGCTGCTTTCCCCAGCCCAGACTGCCAGAAAGTTACCTGTGTTTTGGTCAGAAGAGAAATACAAGGCATCCTGCTGCAAGTCAGCAAGTTCAGAGGGTGTCCATCCCCTGTGCTGGGGCCCTTGGAAGGTCTCCCATCTGACAGGGGCAAGGCTGGTGGGGAGGACAGGGGGTCAGAACATCCATCAGTAAACACACACACACACACACACACACGGCTGCTCTGTCACAGGAGTGTGCTACGGGCAGGCTGGTGAAAGTCTGATCCCCACTGGGGATACACAGAATGGCAAACAGGAGAAGCACCTCTCTGTACCCTGTGCCATCGGTGGGCAAACAGCCCCGTGCAAACAGTGCTGCAGATAACGCTCTGGATGGGATGGAATCATTTTTTCTGAACCTTACTGGAACTGTCTGGTTTGAATAGGCCATCCTTTTACGACACACTGATTCACCACTCCTTTGCATTTACTTCTCAATAGCACAACTAATCACTATAACATTATAATCTTCTTGTCTGTGAGTAGGATGGCAGAAGGCATTTCCCTGTGTTCACAGCCACAGCAGCCACTGACCCCACCTTTGGGGACTGCCAAGTACCTTGTCCTGTTCAAGCCACCTTCTCTGTTTTCTAAGCACTCCTGGCCAACCCATCACACCACTCTGGACATCAACTTTTCAAATACCAAAAAACTCTCAGAAGACATGCAACAGGGAGCCAAGATCAGAGCCCAGGGCTGTGGGCTGCCAACTCCAGCACAGCCCCATAGCTGGATGAAGGAGCCATTTCCAGGACTGAGATTTCCCCAGGGATAGGCTCTGGTCACCTCCTCACCAGGACAGGGGAGTGACTGCTGTACCACACACCAGAGCACAGGGACAGAGAAAAGTTGGCAAAAAATCAACTCCTGCTGTCAGGAGGTGACCTGAGACCCCAGGGCACAAGCAGGAACAGGAAGGCTGCATTGGCATGCACCACACAGGACCATCAGAGACAAGAGATGCTGCAACATCCCCGGGCTGTCAGCTCACAGTGCTCATCGCCTTGGGAAGATGGATGGCTCCTTCTGACCATTTACATCAACCCAGAGAAAATGGTTGCCTGCAGAATGTCAACCAGAGCATCAGGCATGTGAAAATCTCAGAAACTCAAATTTCAAAGCACAGGGTTAACCCTAGCTCACACAGAATCCATTCAGACCACATGGACAGCCTGATGTGGTTTCCTGGCCCTGGGGCTGACATCCTTCTCCCACCAGGAGCCTTGGAGCTGCTCTAGATTTCCTCTGCAGTCCACAGAGGGCTCCCAGGCAGCCAAGGACACACTGAAGGCCAGCACACTTCTTGTGCCCCACTCCCCAAAGAGATGACAGCCAGAGGAGGCAACTGGAGGGGAAACCACAGCCAGGTGTGATGCACCAAGGGTCAGCAGACCTGGCAGGACTGGTTCCCTCCACGCTCACCAATCCTTCCCTCTCCCTGGCCATGCTCAGGCCCACTGCCTGGCTCCTCCAGCTCAGCATCAAGGGGGAAACATCCTCTACTCTGCTGTGAGCACAGTGAACATGCCAGATCGCAGCATTCCCAGCAGCACAACCTCTCTCATACTCTCCCAGGAAAGCAATGGCCCTGGAAATCCAGGTGGACTTGGGACTTTTGGGAAAGGAGTCCTGCACTGCAAGAAGGAAGTCTCAGCTTTCATACCTAGTCCTTGATTCCCCCTCTTCTGCAGATACAGCATTTCCTAGGAAGATCGAAAGATTGTATCAAGGATTAACAAAGAGGAAACTGAAGCTCTGACTCCCTGCTGAAGCTTCCCTGCTCATGCCCTACCCTGCAGGCCCTTCTCTCCCTCTGCAGAGTCCCTCTCTCCTGTCTATGCTCCCTCCTCCAGGGACCCTGGTGCACATTGTTGCTATTTCCCAGGGCTACCCAAACCAGAGCAGCATCCACAACGACTGTGAGCTCTTTCCAAATCCAGCACCATGAAGGGCAGCATCCAGGCATCCTGCCTCCCTGACCAGGCAGGATTAGGTGTAGGCAGGAACAGCAACTGCGCAGCAGCCCCCAGATGAACAGAGGTACCACGTAGGGAGCAAGGCAGCTGGGAACTTCTCCGTGGGAGGGAGCAGACCCCAGGCTTCAAAGCTGGTTGAAAACAGAGTAAGACTGTACTTAGCTCTGGAGAGGGCAGGCAAAGCCTTTCATCAAATGGGCGCTGCTAACCATGAGCAAAGTTCTCAAGAGAAGGGCAGGAGTGCGGGGGTTTGCCTGCAAATGGCAAAGACCATTTGTGCTGGCTCTAAATAGTTACCTCAGACTGCCTTGAGCTCACCCAACAGCATTGTGGTGCCCAGAAAACCAGCGAGGAGCGTTCTCGGGAATTGCAGAGCTGACTGTCCTGCCAGCTCATCATCAGTGTTCCTGTCTTGCCACTTGCTGCCTTTATTTCAAGCTCCCCACCCGCCCACTGCAGTGTGGCCCCGTGCTGGGAGCTGCACAGTGGACCAGCAGCACCCAGCCCTGCAGGACGCCGGCAGGCTCAAGGGTTTGCTTGGAAACCACAGCACAAAACAGAAAGCAGGCTGTGGAGAGACTGGGCTCCCAGCCTGCCTGCTAACAGCTTGGTTGTTACCCAGCAGAAAAGGCATAAGCTGGCCCTCAAACCAGCTCATGGGTACACAGAAAAATTGTACCAGCTCTATGACAGGTAACAGAGACAGAAGAGAGTTGGGAAGACACAGATAATATTCATTCCAGCATAAAGCCTGCATGTTTACCAAGTCTAAGATTTACCAATCTTTTAACCAAGTTTAAGCTAAGCCATGTTAAACCAAACTGCAGTGTCCTAAGCTATGTCACTTCTCACTCAGCACCAGGTTCTCCAAACCAGCTCAGAGCCTGGGTGCTCGTCCCCTTGCAGAGGGGGTGTTGGGATGGAACAGCAGCAGAGACCCACTCAGCTCTGCCCTCTGGAAGCCCAGTCTGAATGGAGCATCCCCCATTCCAAGTCCTGGCAGTGACACCCACCCAACCAGCTGGTACAGACAAGCTGCCTTCATGTGCCCAGGCCACAGCACCGGTACTGGCTGTGGTCACAGCAAGGTGAAGTGCTGCCTTGGCACACAACGGCTGCCTGGACAAATGAGAGCCCATTAGCAAATTAATTTTTAACCTTGCGTTTGTCTATTGCGACAACTGAAGGAGAAGAGCTCTTGGCAGGCAGAGCTTCACTTGCATCTCTTTAGAAGAGAGGCAGCCCCAGCCTGCCGAGGTCTGGGCAGCCAAGGAAGCTGTGTCTCCCTGGCACAGGATCCCGATTACACACAGGGTCTGGGAGCAGATATGCACCCAGGGTAGGACGATGACTGTTTATTTAACTCAGTACAGGCTGATGAAGCATAGCAGGAGCGGTCCATCTTAACACTTTCAGTTCTCCAGAAAGTTGAGCTTTGAAGCACATACCTCTGTTGTGCAGACAGATGTCAGAAGAGAAACCCTGAGAGCACCAGCAAACCCTTTAAAGTCAGCAGAGATAGCCACAAACAGCACTACATCCTCCAGCAAGGGGATGGAGGGCTGAGCAGACCGGGGTACAGGGAGTTAACAGCAGCTTTCTCCCATTTCTGTGGTTCTTTAATACAATTAGATGCCACAGAGGCTTGGCTGTACTTCTGCCCATTAACCAATTACTCTGATTACAGCCTGTGAGAAGACCAGCATCTCAATAGGGTTCTTCTTCCATCTCTGCAGCCTCATGTGGACCCAGAAGTGCCCATGCACGTTCAGCTTTGTGCTGTGTTGCCTAACCTGGCACCTGGCAAAGTCCACAAGTACTATATCCTTTTCTTTACACCAGAGCAGCTTCCACGCATACCCACAGCAACTTTTATGGCAGGGCAAGTCTGCTGCAGCCTCTCTCAAAGGAGGCTGATACCGATAATCCACCTACAGCTGATGATCCTGATTTGAGACGTACACTGGCCCAGGCAGTGACAACCTGATGCACTGCATATGGGCAGCAAGATGGGAACGACTGGGAAGCACTGACGAGAAGAAAATAGCATGAAAAAGCCATATATTTTGAGGTGGGCCAGCACATGCCTTCAGACCCCTGAGGGGCACAGGGCTCAGGAAGAGCCTGGCATCACCAAAGGTTACTTGGAAAGGCACTCTTTTGTTAGAGACTGCCTCCTCCTTGTGCTCCAGCCCTTTGGCCAGGCAGCCAGAGTGATGGCACAAGCACAGACCCCTCCAGGAGATGTTAACCCTGGGAGGCCACAGCACTCTTTGCAAACTCGCATCCATCTCCAGCATTTCTCCGGGGCTGGAGGGCAGAGCTGGAGCAGCAAGGGCTGGGCTTCCTGTGCACGGCCAGGGTGGTCAGAGCTTTGCTGCTCCCGGGTCCCGCTGCTGGAGGCTGGAGCTCTCTCTGCCCTTGGAGGGGAGCAGGGAGCTGGACAGACAAACAAAGGCACAATCGTGGGAGGGGGGATTGGCTGGAAAACACAAAAGCTCTAAACATGCCAATCATGTCGAGGCTTCGAAGGCTCATTTCAAAACAAAGACGCTAATCTTCACTATGGGAATTGTCTTGCGACTGGCAGGAGAAACCAGGGAGCTAATGAACAGCTACAAAGGAGTTTAACAAGCCTGCGACTGTCTTGGACTCCATTCAGCTCAGAGCTCGAACCAGCCACAAGCAGGAGGCAGAGCGTTAACTCTGCAGTTACTGCTGCGCTCGGAGCCTATTTAGATCCCATGGAAGTGGTCAAAACTAGACGGGAAAACACGCCTTGATCCACAGGGACTGATGTTGAGGCACAAAGGAGGGACCAAGCAGCCCTCAGAGGAGCTGTATCAAAGCAGCGTGTGGTACACAGCTGGGGCAGGGACAACCGACTGCTGCCGCTTCAGCCTTGTCCCTTAACCTTAGGGTGTGCGGGCGGGGGTCCCTGCTGCTATCAGCCTCTCCATCAGTGCCGCTCCCTCCCGCTAGCGTGAAAACCTGCCCCTGCTGAACCTCGCGAGTGCCGCTCGCCCCGCGTTATGTCCGAGCCCATCGGCACCTTCCCGGCCAGATCACCGCGTGCAGAAACAGCCTGGCAGGACGCCGCGACCCCCGCGGACAGCGGGAGCCCCGGAGCTGGGTTCCAGGCTCGGGATGCTGCTGCGGCCGAAGGGAAAGACCGGTCCACCGGTGCCGCCTTCCGCGGGCAACGGGAGAGGAGCGGGCAGCGCCAGGATGGAGCGGCAGCACCTGCGGGAGCGCAGCCACCGCCCCGGGGCGGGTCCGGCAGCTTCCACCCAGGAGGATGCCCACGCTGGCAGCGGCGGGTCGAGCCCCGTCCCCGGGAGAGCCCCGGGGGGCCCCTTACCTGCCAGGATGGCCTTGCCGGGGTGGGTGAGCTTGGCCTTGCCGGCAGGGGCGGCGGCAGCAAAGCTGCGGGGCGCGGCGGAGGCGGGCATGGCCGCGCTGCTCCGCGGCTCCGGCTGCCCGGGAGCGGCGGCAGAGCCTTATTTCAGAGCCGCGCCCGCGAGNGCCCGCGCCCGGGGGCTGCGGGAGTGGGGATTGCTTAACCCGCTCTCAGAAAGCCACGGGAAAAGCCTCCGCGTGGGCACGGAGAGATGAGCACCCCCGGGCACGCTTAGGGCGGGACTAGCGCTGTAACACCCCAAACCCACCCCGGGCAGAGTTGGCACAGCAGCGCGCTCCTGCGCGGGGACGGTCCGAGCGGATGGAAAGGGGAGGGTTTCTTCCTCTAGTGCCCTTGGCTTCAAATCCTTTCTGTTTCGGAGGGGGTGGGGGTTTTTTATTTTGATTTTTATTTTGTTTGTTTCTTTGTGGTGGTTTTTGGTTGTTGTTGTTTCCGGAGGGAGGGATTTCTATCTATTGCTCCTCAGTAAGTGGGTTGTGCAAATTGCACCACAACTTCGTTTTGCTTTATGTGCAGATGTAGGAAGACAGCCTTGCACTAGTTCATGGCCAGAAGTTGTATTTACAGGAATGCAGGGAGAGAAACCAACGCTGTTTTCGTTTGCGTCTGACATCTCCAGGGAACACTGGAGATGGACTCCAGGGCTATGTTCTTCCTTACAGCTGGAGCAGCCACCCCATTCCAGAGAGGGAACATTTTGTGTAAGAAGTCGTCCCCAGCCATGCACAGAATATGCTCTTGTCCAGACTTGCTGTCTGTGATACGATTTTTGCTTAAAAAGACTCAGCAATCAGGCAGCTGCCAGCCCCGTGAACAAGCTCACCCTGCAGCTACACAGCCCTGGCTTTGTGGCTAAACCACTGGCAGAAAGACCCTTCGGGAAACTGAAGCACCTTTATTCCGCCAGGGTTTAAAGCAAACATGCTGCATTGCAGAACTTGTCCCCAGGTGAGACCAGAACTGTACATGGTTTCACAGGAGTTAAAATAGTCACAGAGGCAAGTCCATTGAGATGATCTCATGCCGAGTCTAAGGCTCTACCACCTTCAGCACATGGAATTAAAATGTGGGATATACGTGTGAAGGATACATGGAAAGAAGAAAGTCATAGTTCAGCCACAGATGCAGAGCAGCTACTCACTGTTTGGATTAGCAGTGTTAGAACAGCAAAGATAGGGTAAATCTTTACAAAGATGGTAAACAAACACATTTGGATTTCTGATTAACCTCTGCAACACCTTCCATCAAATTAGCATGGCATCCACATCTGCCTGCAGACACGTACACACACTGCTGTGAGGCCATGAGCACCTTCACAACAAACTGGCTCTTAAAGATTCCCGAAACATCAAGCCAGCAAGGCCTGAGCACAACCTCATCCTGTCCAAGAAAATACCTCACCACATGTTTAATTTGCATCAGCCTCAATGGGATTCACAGCAGTGCTTACCTTGCTGAACAGGGAAAGGATTATTCATATTTAATCACATGCAGATGGCAAGGCATCTTTACTTGACCTTCAAGAAGCTGCTAACACCACTAGTCAGCAGAAATCCTGAAGGAGTAGCATTGAAGGAAGATAAGCAACACCAGAAATACCAGGTGCATTTTAAATCTCATGACTTATGTGAAAGTAAATACTTGACCAGGCTTGCAGAGTAAAAAGCATTTCTTAAGTGGTCAAAGCATAGAAGAGCAACTACTATTACAGAGAGGACATCAAATCTGCTATCTTACTGCTCTCACTTCAGGAATTTTCATGGAAACAACTCTCTTGAGAATCCAAACCCATTTCCCTTGCTGGTGGCCGGTGCTTCTTTCTGCTGGCACACAAAGACAGAAACTGTGAAATATGCAGTCAGGTGCTCCTGCAGCTGCTATGCCTCATGGCATCTCTCCAGGCCCTAATAACCAGAATTAAAAGGAACTACTGAAAATGAAAGTAACTTTCACAAATATTTTGTTTTTTAAACACAAACACCAATTGCAGACAGAGCATTCTGGATCCTAGGAAGGAGATTAACACTGACCACACTTGATCTGTTCCAGCTTATTCCTCCCTTGCCCCACCCTGAAATTATTATTATTGCTTTTATATAATTGGCACTGGGCAGCACACCATGGTCAATATAGGTCAGATAACTTCCTGGTTTATGTCTTTGGATTATAGAATCTCTTCAGTTCTCTGGATAAACAGCTGTATTATCAACTACTACAAACCTTTCCATGCATTATTAATCTGCATCACTTGGGGTCTTATGGTAAAATAAGAAAACTCATTTCCTCTCAGGTTTCCTGTCAAGACCAAACAATTCCTTTTTGCAAACAGATCCTGCACATAACTGGCTTCAAGAAGCTCATACTGCAGATTTGAGTCGTTTCCCCAGCTTTCAAGTGTGAGCAGCAGGAGCTACTGTGACTACAAGAAAGATGACGCTGTTCCAAACTAATCACACAATTCCCACTTGAGAACACATATAAAAAAGAGCTCCTGTTGCTATTCAAGATTCACAGAGATTACTAGGACTGAGCCTCTCAAGAGCCTCACAAGTCCTTGCTACATTCACATTTGCGTGGGCCTGACTCATCTCAGAAGAGAGTGAAACCCATGCACAGCATTTACAGGTTATCACTCTGCTACCAGGCCATGGTGTTAAGTCCCTCACAGCAGGATGTATTACTCAACCAAGCAACTCCACTTGACAAACCCCGTTAGCAGTTTACCCTGGATGAGGCCATTTCCCCACCCCCTAACTGGAAGCGGGGAGGGGGGGAAAGTACTTTCCAAAAGGAGAGCAATTCAAAGATTTATTAACCATCTCCTCCCACCCAAACCCACTCCTAGCTTCCTAGTTGGATAACCAGTACTTGGGGAATTTGTGCTCTGCATAATATTGGAGATCGCACTGCCATAGAAAACAACATACCAGAAGACTTTGTCATTCCTTCCTTTCATAACCACTGGGGGGAAAAGGAGAAATAAGAGATTTTTTAGACAAACAAATTTTAAGATCTTGATTAAAACCACAACAGACAAAAACCAAAAAATCTCGAGTCATTGAACCATGCAGGAAAACATATGACTGAATGAACTCAGAACGTGACTCAGGATTTTTCATTTGACACATAAAAACAAGACAGAACTTAACTGTATTTCAAATTGATCTTGAGCTTAGAAGCTGGCAGTTTTATAGCCTATTTTAACTTGGAAGAAAACAGATGGATTTTGCTGCCTTCTTGAAAGATTGCAAAGACTCCAGACTGAAAGATATAAACCATAACACTTACCTATGCTAACAGTTTTGCAGCACTTTATTAGTAAAAACATGAGTCAGGATCTGTCATTACTTTTGGAAAAGTGCCCACAGAAAACACAGCGTTGAAAAGTGAGAAAGCTTGACTAGTGACAGATCCTCTGGACACTGGACACCTGCTGGAGTAAGAGATAGAGCAGAATAAAGACTCCAGATCCATCAAGCTGGACCGGTGCACCTGCAGGCTGCTATAGCAAGTACTCATTCACTCGGCAAACCACAACCTCATTACATACCAGTGTCACAGAGCACTCTGGTGGCGTGAAGCATTTTCCAGCCTCATGTCCTTATGTGGAAACAAACGAGATTGAAGCAGTCTTGGGTATTCTGTAAAGCAAAAAAAATGGAGATACAGTCAGCCTGGAACCAAGCCAAAACATTTACAGCGAAACAGGAAGGACCCAGGAAGACTAGAAAGTTCTGCACATGAGAAATGCATTGTCACAAGGTAATGCACACACTTGCTGAACTGCTTGTTGTGAGAACCTGGTACATGCAGTGCTCCTTGTTCCAAGATTTGCAGGAGTTCTAGGCTCAGTTTTTTTCAGTACAGCCTGGATCCACTGTCATGCTGGTTCAGCCACACCAGGAGTTTCTCAGAGGCCAGGTTCTAGCCTGCCAATTAAGACATCACACATCCAAGCATAAACCTGAACTACACAGCAGTTGACAGTCAGCTTTGCCCAACTGAAGTTATACTCATCTGAGTGAGCATTAGACAACTAAGAGTTTGGGTCTCAGTTTTACAGTACAAAAAACACAGGAAATCTCTCACACTTATAAGTAACTGTTGCTAGATTTGCTAGGGGGAAAAAAAGGCATTCCTTTATTCATGCAGCCTGATTAAGGATCCATATTGTGCTGTAACAGCCAGCTCTCAGCACTGCAGCTGCTAAAAAAAGAATCTATAAATCAGAATTAAATTTTGGACCTTACAGTTAGTACTGTCTTTCCTAATTTACACAAACTTCATTAGACTTCATCTGCCCAGAATTTTTTTTTTGAAGGAGCAGAATGACGTTGCAGCATTTCCTTCTGCTACCCTACCATTTAATTATAGGGCCCTAAAAAGGGGGGGGAAGGGAAACAGGAGACTTCTAAAATACCACTATGTAGTCAGTATGAAAAAGGACTTACCCGAGCGAATCATTCCTCCTGAATGATGCCAGACCTCTAGTTGCCCAAAGTTTGCCAGGCTGGGGAAAATTCCCCTAAGGTCTGACAAACAGCAAGAGCCATTACACATGAAATCCACACTCAAGTTCCTCACAGGGAAAGCAGGAGGCAAGAAAAGCCTCTATGTAGTTTCAAGCAAGTTGCTCTCTGACGTAAGAAGTTGTGTCCAGATGCCACACCCTGCAGCACATTCTGCATGGAATGCAGAATGCACATTCTGCATGGATCTTTCCACAAGACAGCACTGCCCTCTCTCACTGAAGTGGTGAGAATTAGCAAGAAGCTTAGGTTTTAAAGCAGACTTTCTGCAAAACAATCTTACACAAGTTTTCGAAAACTTGGACACTACAAATTCATAAACCGAATTAAATCCCCCACTTAACCCCTAAAAGAGGATTTATTTCCAGCTGAGAACATCTTTACTGTTAAAGAAACAGTGAAGAATTCTGGTATGCAAGGGTTTGTTCCACATTTTAGGTATGGCTGCACTGTAAAGGCAGGTGGTGTGTTTTTGAATGCATTTTAGAATACAGGATCACAACATTTGTAAGAGCTATTATACTTAGCAAGAGCTTAGATACCAGGAGAGCAACTAATGGAAGACTGTTCATCAGAGCTGGCAGCTCTGCTTTCCTTGAGAACTCAAGTCACTCCTGTAATTAGATTTCTAGACTGAAGCTAGGCTAGGTCCACTCTCCACAGGCCAGGAGCCACTCTAGTGCTTCATTGTGTTCCATCACCAGCTTGCATTTGTTGCTAAAAAGTCACAGCACATTTTTAAGTTGAGAGAAAGGAAAATGCTACAGTCATACTAATCCTAGAGCTGGTCTTCAGTTTCAGCTGACTTACCCAAGCTCCTTTCTACCCACAAGGAACTAGTTACAAAACAGAAGTACCATTTCCCTGGAAAATGGCAAGCTACCTGGCTAGCTCCTGCTATAAGGAATTCTGGACAGAGTGGAGATTTGCCACACTCATTAGCTGCTCAGCATTTCAAGCTGAGCTGCGAGTGCTGATCAGTACAAAGTTGAGGTTAGTATGTTATAGCAATGCTTGGAGCACTCTGGCATCATCAGGAAGGTGAAATTGCAGCCCTGTGCCATTGTTATCATGGCGTGGTGGCCAAGGACAACATATTAGTTAGAACTGTGCCAAAGCAGGTTGCTGTTACTGATTCCACAACTCTGGCACTCTCTACTGGTTTGCATTTAAAGATGTTTTGCTCTGTTAAAGTAAGATTCAGTGTGAAAAGGATTTTGCTGCTTTATTGATGTGTGTCAGCAGAGAACACCAAGTACAGCACAGGACTGGAGCTTTCCCAGTCCTGTGAATGAAATCATGTAAGCCATGTGACAGCCTCCTGCAGCAGGCCCTCCTCACGTGACAGTGTGCTGATGTGTCCAGTGAAGAGACCCCAACTCCCTTTAAGTTACTTGCTAGGCCTTTCCTGTTATGTGCTTTGGCACAGTTTCCCATTCCCTGCCTGGCATCCTCAGTTACCAGATTAAGAAACCTGATGCTGTCTGTGAGTGGTAGCGTACTACTACCAGCCAGTCCCCACCCCCAAGATATTAAGACTAGAACCACACAGTGGATACTGCAGTTTTACATTTATAGTTGGACTTTTATAATATTCAAGATTAGCACAAGATTCATAACCATAAATTATACATTGTTATCTAAGTACATAAAACGTTAATGATACATGTATTTGAAGTGGCACAAAGTAATAATACATCCCTGTTGGCATTCTCAAAGGAAGAGGTGGGTGATGGACACGCTGTTGATCCTACTGCAGCACAGCAGAACTGAGTCACTGCACCCTGTTCACTGAGGTGGTGCTGACTCTACCCACCAGACAGGATCAGAACATGGTGTGGCAGGAAGCCAATGCCAGAATCAGTTAAAGGTGCAAATAAAAAGTCAGGATTAAGGCCCTCCCTACTGCCTCAATACTTTAGCAGTGTGTCCCCCTCCCCAACCCTGACACTGTGCTCTTGCATCTCTAGTACTTTGGCAGCCCATGCACACTCCTATGTTCTCTTGCCACACATAGCTGAGGTGTCTTTTAGTACCATTTAACGTCATTAAGTAACATGCTCTCTTCTTGTTAAACAAAAAGGATCTGGGAAGTGTTTGCTCTCTGGCATGAGAAGATTTATTTTCTTCAAGTCTCAGATCTACTCCAGAAAATATAGAACAGACTCCAACAGCATTGAATCCCAACAGCATTGAACCCCAACAGCATTATTGTCCAGAAAAGGAAACTTTCCCAATATTCCTCTAAACATTCAGAGCACAAATATTAGAAAAGCCCATTTTCTCTTGCACAAAAGAATGCAAATAAAATGGGGTATTCAGATGTACACAACCTTTCAACAATTCATTATTAACGAGATGCTTCACTGAATTGTTAACAACCCTGCTACTTCAGTAGCTTCAGCTAAAGCTTTAACAACTTGGTGCCAGGCAATTTCCCAGCTGCCTTCAATAGACTTTGCAAAAGAAAGAAAAATATGCTCTCTTCCCCCTGGCCTCAAGCAGTTATTGCTATATGAGTTAGTGAAATAGTGCCTTAACTTCAGACAAGAGTCTCACAATGTCATTAACAAAAGCTGCCTTTCAGAGGTTGAAATGTAACCGGACAATAATCAATAAATAACAGTAACAGGCATCCTGCTGAAGTCTCCTCACTGAGCCGGGCAGCAAGTGTGTTCAGCCAACAGAAGGTCGTCTGTGCCTTTAGGACCATTGTACACTTCTTGGAGAAGTTAAAAAGGGACGGGAAGGAAGAGAACAGAGACAGTGAAGGTCTGTCAGAGAGCTAGTTACATATTGAAACCATAAACAGGCGGCTGGGTGAATCCTGGTGCTGTGTATCCATATGGGAAGTTTGCCTGGGGAGGTACTGCACTGGGGCCTGCTGTTAACATCAACTGCTGGCCTAGAAAAGCATGAAAAAGAGAAAGTTAGTACAGCTAGCCAATATTGAACTATGGGACAGGATTATGAGACTTTAGCTAAAAATCAGCCCCTGTGCAAGCAGGCACTATATCAAGTCACACTATTACTCAACATGCACCACAAAGGGCACCCAGGCCATCTGCTCTTGCTATCAGAAAGCTACAAAAACAAGGCAGAACTCAGAGAGAGGTGAGTATCAACTGATCTTGAGGGCATGATAAACGTGGCTTGTTTTGAAGAGGCCATACTGAAAACCAAACAAACTGATGTTACTCAACCCATGCATGGTCAGATCTGAAGAGTAAAGCAATTCAAGCAAATAGTTAGGTCTGTTAGGTCTCACAGTCTGGAGAGTGCTGCAAAAGGCCTGAACATACCTTGACAGATTTGTTTTCATCACTAGGACCACACATGCCTCATGCATATGTTAAATTCAGGTTAACATTTATATCAGACAGTGAACCAGTCACATCCTTCCCTTACCAGCCACTTCTAGGTGCTTGTTAGCAGATTGCCTCTTCAGGAGGGCTTCTAGAATAGCAGCACACTTGAGGACAGCCATGGTTTGGCTGCACATGTCTTAAAATGGGTGAGCTAGAAAGCCAGCCTGCCTTTCTACTTGGAAAAGCAGAAAGCAGACACATTCCTCAGACAGGGATAAGAGGAGGAATTTGCATGCTCAGTAAGTTACTCCTGGGGTTGGCACTCCTCTGTCCTGTTACCATACTGAAAGAGTATTCCTAAGGTAGAGTTCTGAGCCATGTAAGAGGAGCAATACTTTAGCTGAAGAGCAGAAGTACTGTAAGAGTGAGATGTCACTTCAACAACTTATGCAGTTCATCTAGCAGAGACAACCATTTCAGTTACTATCTAGTTGAAACCAGTTTACTTTGACTGAATGTAGTCATGTAAATTGCCTCCACCAAAAGAGATCAGAGTGACAACAGGTAATCAATTAAAACTAAGTCTTTCACCTACCAAATACTATTGGAGTGGGTTCAGTTACTTGTTCCTCTTCTTTTCTTAGGCTTTCAGAAGCATCAAGTTTATCCACCTACATTGAAGTGAACAGGAGATTTATGAAGGCCTTGCCTAGGAATTGTACCATTGTATGAAACTTTTCATGCCTTGTACCTCAGCTATCAAGGGCTCCTTTTTAGTTCAAGTAGGAGGTGGCTAAAGTCTGCCTGTTCCCAGCAAGCTCTGTTGTAAACCTGCCTTCCTAACCGCTTTAGGTGCGTTGTAATAAACAACAGCTTTCAAATGCAGGAGAGATACTCATTACCTCCAAATGAAGCCCATTTTGGGGCCCTGTCCTAGTCACTATTAACTCTATGACCCAGAACACAAACCCATCAGATTGCAATTCTGAGCATCATCTCAAATGGGCCTAATCTACACTTATCTATTAACCTGCAATCCCTTTCTCCCTCAATGACAGCACACAGACATTGCAACTATTTCAGGCCCACAAAGTTTGATCTTATCTGGGACTGCACCCTAACCTGGCTGCAAGGTACTGGTTTGACCATATTGATGTTCACAAGAGACTTCTTCTAGGGGAGACTCAACAGTCATCATGGAAAGCAGCCTATCAGCTCTGTACAGATCTCCGTGCTGTGCCAATAAAGCTCTGTTCATGTGAACCACCTTTGTGAAAGTGCTACAGGAGTGCAGGAGCCCTGAATACAACTTTCAATTGAGGGTGAGAAGAGCAATCTGAAGAGGCAACAGTACCTTCCCCTTCTCTCACATTTAACAACTTATATCTTTCATAAGAGAGCCACCGAGACCGAAGACTGCAAAGCATAAAAAAAAATAAAAAAAAAAAATCACACATCCAGGTACAGGCAGTACCAACATCCTGGGGAAAGCTACATTTAGTCCAATGCTGTATTTCAGCTGCTCCTCATCCTCCTTTCCCACTGCGAGAATCATATCTGGTCTGAGAACGGCAAGAGGAGTCTCCATTACACTTTACAGATGTTATCTAGATGTGGTGTCTAACAGTTTCCTGAACTTTTTCAAGTCTGCAATTCAAATTAGTAACTTGAGTGGCAGTAAGTCTTTTACTGGTTCATTTATAGCTGTCAGCCTAACAGCCCTTCAGCATAACACTAAATATTGATGTTACAAATGCTATCCAAATTACTGTGGATCAAAGCAACTGACAACTACCGTTTGGAACTTCCCGTCCTGCTCTACTTATTCCCGGACTCCTGCTCTTTTAGGTTTGCCTTTCCCGGGAACTGCCTTACAATGACTGGCCAGCAGCGCAGTCCCGCCCTCAGCTGGGCAAACTGCAGGAATGCCGAGAGCAGCCATCCCGAATAAGGGACAAGAGCAGCTCCGGGAAAGCTGAAACAAGTCTGCTTTGCTGCCTAGAAGTGGTTCAAAAGGTTTCCAGATGACTGTCATTACATTCTGTGTGCGTGGCCTCTTCTGGGACATAGGCTATTCTGTGCTCTAACACTTTTTTATGCAGGAAAGACAGCTGAGTTCTGGAAGATGTACATACCCCACTGAAACTAGTCTATCCATTTGTGCTTTTGAAGTTAGTTACACAACAATTATAGACATACCACATTTATAAAGCCCATTCTCCAATTCCATGTTTTGCAGTTAATTCAACAAACTAAATTAGTTTCACTGTAAACCACTTTCACCATGCAGATTTTCCTTTTGGCAAGTTATCCCGTATTTAGTACATGTGATTACTTGGAAATCCAACCAGCAGTTTAAAATACGTGATTTTAGACCTGAACCTTCTCATGGAAGAGTTCAGGTGAACTTGTGTGGCAAGTTTCTCCTGAGTGGAATTCAAGGAGTAGGAGGAGTTTTAAGATCTATGCAAGTACTTTCATCATACCAACAGGCAAGAACTTTACAGAAGCTTTATGACACTATTCAAACTCCACATGCCTGAATGATTGCACACTTCAGTAATTTACAGTGTAACAAGTAATTTGCCCTTGGAACACATCCCGTTCCACTGCAACTGCTTTGCTTATGAATAGCATCCTCCCTGCCACAAGATATCTGTAATACCCGGAAGAGGAACCCAACCACTAAAGGACTAAAGTCCTCCTCGGTCACTTGTTTCTGTTGCCCATGAAGAGGAGCAGTCTGGTTGGATTTTCAAGTTGCTTGTGAATAGTTATCCTTTTAGCATTAGAAAGTGAACAGGAAATGAGTTAGAGCTAAATTACACTGCTCTTCTGGCAGAAGCTACAGCTAGATTCCTGTAAAAGAAACCTAGGATATTGAGGGACACAAATGAACACAAAGAGTTTGAAATCAGAGTGTCACCTTATAGAACAGCCCATCAACCTGCAAGAAAATTCAGAGGGGAATACTTAACATAACATATTAGAAGCAACCTGAAGCAGTCACTTTTAAATTGCCCATTTCAATTAAGTTATTTACTGTGATGCCCTACACAATCCCAGAGCCTTTCAAGGCAGGATTTGAGCTTAGTATCTTAGATCTGTTTGAGACAAACATTTCAGGACCACACATGATCACCTCTTTTCTGTCAGTTGAAGACCAGCTATTGGAATCAGTATTGTAAGCCAGACTATGCATCTGAAGTTCTGTTTTTCATTTAAAAAAACCCCAAAAAACATCTTAAGCAGTCTACTCCTATGGCCAATGCAGGAATAACGTGACCTATTAGTTACTCAAAGCTCTATTCCTCTAACAAGAAAAGAGAACACTTTACTTTCATAGTTCATGAAGTAGAGTGATATACATGTTGTGCTCATTAAGTTCTCAGTTTCAACTGTGGAGCTGCTCTGAGAAGCACAGTTGTTTATGTCCACTGTTAAATGCAGAGGTTTAACAAGACCTCTTCAAGTCCCAAGGCATCTACTTACAAACTTTGCTAGTTAGCCTGAAGTGATGAAACCCATAGAACTTCAAGAAGACCTAGTCTGTGAGGAACTGTAATACTCTGAATATATGCAAAGAGCTCTGGTTTGCACAATGATAATAATACAGCAGACTGAAGTCTTTAACTTTTTAGCCTATGCAATACTCACTTTGGTAAGGTACTCTCTCATCACTTGGATGAAATAAGGCATTGCAAAGTCCATGATGTTATGTCTCCATGCCAACTCAAGGACTACATCTGGGTGCAGCAAGTCATAGCACGTGAAAAGGCAGGCTGCAAAGCACTCCTGCTTGCCTTCTTCCAAGAACCACTGGAGCAGCTTCTCAGCCAGCTCTGCATCTTTGGATTCTGCAGCATATTGCATAGCATCCTACAGAAGAGTAACAGTTAAGTTTGACCCTGGCTTGTAAACACCTTGCTCTACACCTTATATGTATGCTATTGCTAGCTAGATAAGCCTTTAATACTGGGCATGTTCTGTAGGAGGCAAGATACTCTCTGATATCCCACCTACCTGAACATTAGATATCAGGGATGGCTCAGAGCAGAAGAGGTTATTGCATCAACTGCTTGCTACATGGCAAGATAGAGGGCTATTTGCCAGCTTTACTACAGAGTAAGCACAAAATGGCCCATTTGAACTCACTACAGGCTTGAGGATTTTATCACTGTAATTACTTTTTATCTGTACCCTTATCAGGATGTAAGTCTTGAGTTCCATGGAAAATGTTCCATACATTAGATACAGATGCCTTTGATTGATATAGATAGATCCCCAAAAGCACAAGACAACATTATGAAACTAGATTTAAGTAAGACATGCATTTGAAATCAAACTGCTCTAACATTTTTTTCTTAAACTTCAAGGGAAGGGCTAAACTAATTAGAACTCCAGATCCAAAACTAAAGACACATACTCAGTACCCAGGTGATCTATGTTTCATAGCTCAGACTTCTCAGTCAGTCTCATTAACTCACCTTATACAGACGGTCTTTCTTGCAGAGCTCCACACTCTGTTTCCAGCGGTTGTTACCCTTGTACAAGTATGCTGCAATACGCCTAAATTCAATTAGTTCATGCTTTTCCAGACGCTGAGCCAATGTTATGTTATCAAAGTTGTCATAGGCATCAATGGAAGCTCTCAAACCCTGTTTGAGAGAGAGTTGTTACAAGTGCTTCCTGATGGCAGTAAGTGAGAACTTTGTAGAGAAGCACTCAGTCACGGTACACAAGTGTTTAGGTTCTGCCAGCTGGATGTTAATACTATGGCTACACCTTCTTTAACTACCTGTTTCATGCACCTGTCCAGAAGATATTTCTTAACAAAGCAGGATGCTAACTTGGTTATACTGACTTCAGACACAACAGAAGAGCGAGTTACCTTTCAAAGACAAAGCACATCTTCAAAGAGCAGCCAATGGGGCCAAAAGCAAATGTACTTACATGAGTGCTGCCCAGTAGAGCACACACCTGATACTGACCTTTGTGAGGTCTATCCTGAGAAAAATGTGTGGCATCTGCTTTTTTGCATATTATTGATGTCTCAAGACTGCTGCCACAAAGGGCCTGACTGCACCTCCCCTCTCTGTTGACTACAGAAGTGTTATCTTCTACTCAAGGGAACTACTGTGTCAGCAGCTTTTTTCGTTGGTGAAAGAAGCATGCCCCAGGCTTAGCAATCTGTGTTTGGGGCTCACCTGGAAGTCTTCCTCCTCTGTTAAAAGGTTGTTAAGAGCTTCATTAACTCCTTTGTTGTTGTGGTTCTGGACTGAACGCAAGTAAGGCTTTACTAGAAGTAGCTGATTAACCTGGAAGGAAGATGTTTCCAACACAAGATTAAGTATACCAATTCTGATAACTGCAGACTCCTGAAACAGGTTCCTACTTCTTATTACAAGAGTTTGTGCTTATTGTGAGGACCCTTCAGGCAAAGCATCTTCTATTGGTAGAAGTAAAATAAAACAGCCCCATAGACAAGTTAAGCTAACTCTTCCAAACATTTCCCATATCAAGCTAGGACTGGGCTGCTTCCCAGTCCTTTATACTGGAGACAAAGCTACCTGACAGATGTCAACCCTATTTTCCACACAGAGCCTGGAGCATACTAACTTGAGGAAAAGGATTTCTTATTTATCTACCATTTCAAAAACTCACCTTTGAGAAAAAATTGACTGTCCTGGTGTGATCCAGTCGTGGAGATAACACAAGCAGGAGATCGTTGATTAGCAGAGGTTTGTAGTCCAAGTAGAACTGCAAGGCTTTATAGTACAGCTCCACATTGGCCACCTGCATGGTTAGACACTAATTACTACTTCAAAAATGAGTAAGCCCTAAGGTGCTTAGCTTGGACCACTTAACGCAGCACAAAGTTTATCTGACTCCTAACCAAAACCTTAAGTTTCCTTCTAGAGGCCAGAAGATTTACACTTATGCAGAATACTTGTTCCATCTTATGACTGTTTCGTGTGCCATCTGCTTTCAGGCACTGAAGTCACAGGCTACTGGGGAAGTAAAAAATAAATTCTAACCCATCCCCAGTTGAGATCCTGGCACAAGTAACCCACTGCAGTTAACATGACCATTTGTCCAACTCCTGAAGCCAATAAGGGCTGTATCCTTAAACAGTCTTGAAGTTGTTTCCTTGAAACTCATAAGACCAGTATGAGTGCACGCAGTCTTAAATCTTGTCTAAACTATTCCTCAGTTCACTGTTCTCTGCTGTATTCATTGAACTGCCCACCCCATTTGTCACATGGAAACAGCTGGAATCACTTGCAGAAGTCTTCCAAGAACAGTTACAGCCTCGTGCTAAGACAGCAGACAGCTCAAAAGTATCAAGGTTATGCCTCTTGCTTGTGACCTATGATCCTGAGCAGTCTCTGAAAACATTCTGTGCTAGCTGCTGCCACTCAACACAATGTGCTGCACAGCAGAAAATAAAAAGTGTAAGATTAGATGGATTCTTTGTGCTAAACTGACTGGAAATTGTTTTACATACAGCAGGAAAACTGACCAGTAGCTTCAGCAAACTCATTTTCTAAACAGCAATTCTGTTGTGCATTTTTGCCTCTGTCCTGAAAGAAGCTTTCAGTACTTTGCTTCAGTTAACTAGTTACTTACCTTGGCAATTATGTCTTTAAACTGCCCTTCTTTCCAGGCATCAGTGGGATGATTCATCATAGTAATTATTGCATTGTCATACTCCTCATACTTGTCATAGAGGAATACAAGTTCTGCCCAGAGATGAGCCTGTTCTGCAGCTCTGAGCACCTAATAAAACAAAAACATCCATCAGTTTGATTCACTGACAGCTACCCACCTTCACTTGAAGCATAGCTGCCCTACTGCATACCTTTGGAATATTAACTCTAGACCAGAAAAGCTCCAGATGTTCCCTCATTTTCTGAGGCTTGAATTTGGAGTATAAGATGGCAAGTTCAGTAAACATTCCCATGTGAGCACGCTCTAGGCCCAAAGCAGCTTCCAAAAGGGCAATCAATTCTTCAAAGTAGCCACGATCCTGGATTTTAGGAAAATAAGGATTCATTTCAAATTCATGACCAACTGGCACTTAAACCTGTTAGATTTGTAAGACATGATTCGAACGAGGCAACAGATTATAGAAGAATGGACAATGAAAACTACCATCACTCTATTTACTACAGAAAAAATACAGGCAGCCATTAGGAAATGGAGATAGAAGAAAAATAAAACCCGACACCCTGCGGGGCTGATCTTTAATCTGAGATCACTTTACTAGCAGATACAAGTATGCTGCCCAAAGTATTCTAGGACATTAACAGTGACTGACCTGATAGTAACTGATCAGCTCCTCAAGTTCATCGGCATGGATGACTATATGTAAGCCACAGATCTGTGCCAGGCGGAATTCTTTTCCATCCACACAAGCAAAGCATACCTGTAACGCCAGCAAACAGTCAGTTAACAGAATACTGCAATGCTTAATCTCCTTATGCTAAATGGTACATTATTTTACACACAGAATTATTATTATACACAGAATTATTTTGCAAAGCTTTACCAAGTTTCAGGATTGCTAACACTTCCAAATAGTTATTTCTATAATTCTTGTACTAGAATTCAAACCTGTCATTCAAGGTGTGAAGTTTTGAAATTGAGCTTTCATATCTCAGGCAAGAGAAGAGGTTATAAAGCTACAGACACAACCTCTTCCGGCCACAGAGTGTAAGGTGCTACCAGAGCTAAAGCAACATGCTCAAAAGCAACAACAGAGGACATTCTGCAGATCAGTAAAACCACAAGTTTAAGTTACCTCCTTCCAAGTCCTTGTGCTGTTGGCTTTGCGGCCACTGTCCACAGCTGCCTGATATTCCCCAAGGTGCACCAAGGTAGATGCCAGGCGAGCAAAGTTGGACACATTGTTATAGAGCAGTTTTGCTGCTTCATACATCCCCTCTTCATAACAGCGATCACCAACCTGGATGAGGAGTCCAAGATAAACAAGGGTAATAACAACAATCAGGGCTCAGCCAAGCAGCAAATCATACATGGGAACTGTGGATCGAGACATACCTGTTGTATATGAGCGTTATTAGGGCCACTAATAAACTCCTCCAGTTCTGAAAGACGATTTGTTTTTGCCAAAGCAAAAATAAGTTCTGTCTCTACGTAAGACTCTCTAGCCTTCTTCCTGGCCATCTGTAAGAACTTGACAAGGTCCTCCCAGTTATCTTGAAGAGTGAAGAGACAATTAAGATCCCGTGTTTAGTCATTCTGTATTGCTCACCTTGTCCACCATAGGAACAGTTTTTGCTAGCAGGCTTATAATCTCCTCTACCATGATAGTAAGTCACTTGTATGTGAGTAATGGAATTCCCCGCTAAACACCAAATCACCTTCATCTAGAGTTGAACTTCTTGCTACTATTCTACAATCCAGTTGGCAAGCAAGTCTGCCACATGCAGCTAAATACATTATACTTGGCTATATTTTAGGTAACAGTCCAAATGATCTCCCACAGGAAGGTCTGTCTTTGGTGCAGCAACACAGACAACCTTGTTGACAGGAATCTCTCTAAACATTGAGTCATCCATTCCATGTACTGACTGTTCCCATTTCCTCTGAAATAGAATTCCTAAGTCCCAAGAATCCCTGCTGCTCAATGTAAATGCAATAACCTAGCTCATATCCAAACAACGTGAAGTTTAACGGTGCTTTGGCCTTACCATTTCTATTAGCTGCTTGAACAACTTCCATGTAAGCAGACGGGTCATCTGCCTTTATATAGGAATCAATGGCTTCTTTCACCAAGTCCTTCTGAAGCTGTGCTCTGGCTAACTGGCTCCACACTGCTGGCTCATTACATCTCTCTGCAAATTCATAAGCACGGTCTAAGTTGCCAATGTGCTCAATCAGCACCTGTTTGAAATTGAAGTTGCAAGTTAAAAATCAAAGCTTTGTAACACTGTCCCTTCTAACAGAGCTCTTCCTTCAAGTGTACACATCACCCCTTGTAATCAATACATCACCCCTTGTAATCAATATGAAGCTAACTGCTCTTAAACAGCCGCTTCCGTCCAAGGAATACTGTCATGCAGGAACTACGCCTCACCTGAATTGCTGAAGTATTAACATCAAATTTTCTGAATATAGCAAAGGCTTCTTCATATAGCTCATTACTGATGGCAATGTTTGCAATATCTGGCGCATCATAGTTATCCAGGCGATTTATGTACTCCATCACTCGAGTGCGGTCAGCCTTAATGGCCGTCAGGATCAGCAGGTTCTGGAGATTCCTTTGGTTAACAGAAGGCATAGGCTATAAGCAGTGCACGGCAACACCTGCTCAAGTGACATGGATTGTACATGTAAAAAAATACACCTGCTCGCTGTCACTAGCGACAACCTTCCATCCCCAGATTGAGAACCACCAACATTTGCTTTCAAAAAGAAATTGCTTACCAGTATCACTGTTCTCTTTTCGCACCACATCACTACAAACTGTACAGTGTACAGTTCTTAAAGCTCTGTTCTTAAAGTACAAAGCACTTTAAATTCTTGGATTTTACCTGATTATACACACTCAAGAGTGCCTAGATCCTGCAACCAAGAGGCCCACAATAACTTGGGTCACTTCACAACCTAATCAAAGGCACTGAATAGGCTAAACTTGAGGACAAAGATCTCCTCTTACCTGTGTTCACTGAACACAGAATTATCCAAGACAATTTTTTCCAATAACTCAATCAATTCATTAGGCAGATCAGCAGTCATGAAAGCTTTCACAGTTACAGAAACCTCCTCTGGATCCTGCGTCTCTGATAAAGCTGTTTGGACAACCTAGGTTTAAAGAAAGGTAAGTATTAAATGCTTTCCCCAAATGAAATATTTGCCAACCTATTGCAGTGAACTTCGAGTTAAAGCTTCAGAACTTTTGATAGTATTTTGACACAGCAAGGAAGAGCTATTAGCTGTATCTCAAATAAAAGCCAGTGTCATGCTTTGGGTCTGGATAGGGAGCAAATTCACTAAAGGTAGGTCACAGGACAGAAAAAATACACATTACTGGTAACTAAGTTTTCTGACCATGAAGGTCAGAATACGTGTCACTCAAACTCTTAAAACTTCCGTAAGGTTCAAATGGGGCTTAGAGGGACTTTGTGGGGAAAAAGTGCTGCTTTAATACTCCATAATGTTTCTGAGACATCCTGAGGTCTCCACAAACTGGAAGTTTAGACTACTTGCTGTACCTGGTCAATGAGCTGTCGTCTGAATGGGTTGTTTTCTTCCAGTACGTTTGCCCAGAGCTCGGGGTCCTTCCTGCGCACCAGATAACGAGCCTCGCTCTTGAACAGGGAGTTCTCATTGCAGACCTGAAAGAGAAGTTAAAGACTGATGTCAAGGGACACTACCATAGGGCAGGTTTAGCTAGCTATGAACCAGACAGTCTGTAAGACTGACTAGAACTAATTGCTGACCAATGCTAAATGCCAGACAAGTTCTTACCCAACCTCTCATCTGGAAGGCTCATGGAGAAGGTCTCCAGCAGAATTTCTACAGCTTCTCTTGGTTTTGCCTGACACACAAATACTGTGACAGTGGCTTCCCAGTAACTATTTGTTTCTGTTTGAAGTGAAGACCTGCAGGACCCTAAAGAACTTAAAGTTTTAAATCTAGAAAGGGGAGCCACTTGCCTAGGCAGTGTTAAATAGTGAAGTGAGGAACTGTGCTGGTGATCAAAGCCACACATATTTGGTGCCATTAGCTTAACACTAGATGTGTTCAGAGTAGCAAGTGGCTTGGATTCCCCTGTTAAAGTGTTAAGGGTAGAGAATAAATCTCCTAAAAAGCGTACCACAGAAGAGCTACAAGTCATGGTCTTAGTACCACTAGCTTCAATTTCCAGGTAGAAGAGTAGAAACAGAGTAGAAACCATGGCCTGTTCCACCTTATACCAACAGCCTGTGTTTTGTTAGTATCCAAATCAGTTCATGGAATCTCAATTACCTCACTGTAAGCACATCAGTAGTAACACAGCTTTGGTTTATGCTTTACGTCTATTAGTTGCAGAAGTTGAGCTGCCTTCCAGGAGACAACAATGTCTCAAGAAGAATTCTTACAAGAGGATCTTTTCTCCATAACCAGAAAGACCTGCTCAGAACATCAGTTCAAGGAAGAAGCTGGTACAGACAGGTTTTTACAGTTAACCAGAATGTTAAAGCTAATCCTAGCAGTTTCCTAACAAAACAGCTCAGAGCCATCTTCAGATCTTGAAATAAAGGAGCCAAGTGTAGCTAACCCCTTTTTAACAGCCACAGTGTAAGTATTACTTCAAAATTAACTGCTTCAGGCTCAAAAGTCATCCACTTTCAGCAGCAAGCCTAGATTATACTACCATTCCTAGATTATACTACCATTCTAACACAGCTAACATTCTCTGCATTACTACTATGGAAGTGCAGGTAGAAGAACTGTTGTTTTTCTCAGCAGCCAAAAGCACTACAATTTGGTGTTAAGTTCTGGTGTTCATGTTGAGACTAGGAAGTAATTGAGAACCCTGAGAACTTTGCTTGCCCTTGAATTTCTGAGGGAGGTTCTAGGAACCTTAAGATTAAAGAGAAATGCTGTTGGAGTAAGTCCTTCTAGTTTGACTGTCAACATTTATTTTCCTCCCTTCTGGTTAAGTGTTGGAGCAACTCTAAGGGTCAATCACAAAAAAGGAGAATTAAAGCCCCGTTCTAGTTTCAGGGAAACTTTTCTTCTTACTGTAGAGTCAGACCAGATGGCAGGCTGTCTCTTCTGCTGATCAAGTGCTCAAGGCTCAAAAAAAAAAAAACTGAAGGATTAATGGTAGGTGTACTCATTATCTGGGCCCATTAAACAATTTAGTTTTGAACAGAATCAGAGGACAAAAGGCATAGATGGTAATTCTAAGTTGCAGAGTTACACAATTTTAGTTTGCATTTATATAATGTAAGCTATTCTCATCAGCATAAAAATTACTGTCCCCATATAGAAGAATCCTGCCTGTCTGAACTCCTGAGTGAGACTGCAAAACAGGATTCTGCAAGTGTTAGACTAACAGCCAGCAAGGCTTTCACTTCAGGCAGCAAGTCATTCTTTAATATGCTTATAAATGCAGTTTTGCTAACCTTTATGAGTTCCAGATCACATTGCCCCCTCTCATAAGCAACGCAGGCCAGATGAGGGTCCCTCTTTTCACAATATTTGCCAACTACACGGCTGTCATAGTAAGGATTCTCACGAAGGAAGCGCTCTGGATTATTGTTACTGTCAATGTAGATTTTGGCCAAAGCATTGTGAGTCGCAGGTTCTTCACAGCCTTCGTGAATCCTTGATTCGAGCCATGGCAACAGCAACTTAAGCCTTTGAAGAAGAAAATATTTTAGGCTTGTAAGTCAGACTGAGGGCATACTTGACAACTACCCTTTGATACCTGGTCTTCCTTTCAAGCAAGTCTGCTGGTCAAACTTAAAAGCAAAACACAGACCAGGCAATTATTTTTAATGAGTCTTAAATGAGTGGAGCCCAGATCTCCAGTTTAACGGTAGGGAAGGTTGTGAAACTAGTGGTATCTGCAATCTTTCAACTCCTGTTCTATTAGCTGGCAGTTCACACTAGAAGCCTCTTGTGCCTTTTACAGGTAACTAGAAGCTAATTAACAAGCTGCTGTGTGCCTACAAGGCAAGAAAGTTTGATCCAGATTTACTCCAAAGGCACATTTCCATGGCTGGCTATACAGGAGTGTTCAAAAGCCACATTACTTATCATACAGTGCTGTCCAGAGTTCCCGTATAGCCCAAATAATCAAGACACTAATTAACAAATCCAATTTTTTTTATATAAAGAATCAAACCAACATTAGTATTGTATCATTTAACAAAACTGCAGCTAATTTGAGTGTATACCAGAGTCAGGAAAGCCCAACACTGGTGTCTACAGACATATTTTCATTACCGATTTCTTTTTTCCACTTCAGCCACCAGCTCATCTGTTGAGAACTGCCCTCTAACCACCATGATCAAGTTCTTGATGACATCTTCAGAACAATCTACATCAAGAAGGCCTCCAACCACTGCTGGTATACGGCTAGGATTCACCTAAAATAAGCCACCATCATTAACATTAGTTATTAGCATTACTAATGACCCACTTCAGTGCTCCACATGGGGAACTTTGTTAATAATTTCAACTATGCTTTAGAACAGTGAATTTAAAGTAACTAATGCATTTGTATAACATATTAAAGGAAAAATTAGACTTATGTGACTGTGATGGACAAAAGGCTTATTAAAGAGCCTCTGCACCAAAGAGTGAGCAGAAGAGAGACACAGCAGATTACGCTGCAGTTTACTAAAACGTCAGGTTCCTTCTAAGGAAGGAAAGAAAAAAATCTTAACACACAATTCTTCTTACCTTCTGTACATAGATCTCTATGTACTTCTGCAGGTTATTGCGATATAAATAGAGCACCAGGTCATGAACAAAGTCAAATCGATCACAGACAATGATCAGAGGAAGCTGATCTGTGAGCTTTGCCTCCTGTATTTTGGAGTGGGGAGGAAAAAAAAATCATCAGTGAACAATCACCACTTGTTGAAGTGTTTTCAAAGCAGAAAAGTCTGACCAAGTTTCCTTAGCTCTTACTCATTTAAGACTACCAAGCACACAACTGACTGAAAAAGCAAGTTACCCACTATGAAGACTGATAGACCAGCCACATGATAAAGTCTGAAATTTAAGCTCTCCAAGAAGTGCCACATTAGGCCTACATCTCTGGCTTCAAAATTACTATCAATTCACAAATGAATTCAGAAGACAGTTGCTGAGCCAAGAACTTGACAACGAAAAATGAAGAAGCATTAAAATCCCATTTTACCAGTCACAAAGCATGCAAAGTGTTGCAGTACAGGTTGACTCCAGTTTTAATAAGCTTTGTCTAGCCAATATGCCTGATAAAGCACTTGCTGAATACTTCAGTATAATCTTTCCTTTTGCCAGCCTGGATTCACCCATTGTTACATGACAACATATTCACAAGTTTGGTACAAGTTATATCATACAGGCTAGTTTTAAAGGAATGTGAATTTGGGCTTGTTTTCCCAGAGATAGTCTAGAAGGATCCATCCTATGTCTGGAATAGGATCAGACTCCTATTTCAGCCGCAGAGGAGACTAATTACAGCCAGCTAGACCTTTTTGTTATTTCCCTCCATTAGAAAGCTGTAGTTCTGCTGCTAAGGAAAACCTATGTAAGACTCTTCAATCCACTGGGCTGAATATTTACCTTCAGAAAGTTCTTCACTCGTTCTGGGTTATAGCAGTTACTTTCACGGCAGATTCTTTCCACTTCCTTTATCTGACCAGTTTTGCAAGCCGCCTGGATGTACTTGAAGTGAACATCTGGATCCTGGCTAAAGTTTACAATGGAACCCAAGAAATAGAACAGTCCTAGAAAGAGTCACACGTTTTGAACATTGTTAGAAGGGTAAGTGAAGCAAGTGCGGAATGTACAGGCTTCAACTTGTGACTTAGTTCAACTCTGCTGAGAATGCAGCTTTCATTCAACTGCAGGAAATATCAGGAGACTTTTCCCCTCTTTCAGGTTTCATATTTCTTTCTGATCTTTACTTAAGAGGCTTAAGAAACTACAGAACAAAGCTACCACTAGGACTCCCTTTGATGAACTCACTTTCCTAAGTGAAGCCTAAGGTCTGAACCCATGTGAGTGTGTCAATCCACGTGACAAATATCTCTCCCATAAAAGATACAATCCCTACTGTTTGCTTCAATCAAGCAGTGCTTCCAAGTAAGCTGCTTCCTTCTATTACTGTACCTTCATAGCTTTTGAAAGACTCAAAAAGCTCCACAAGAGACTGGGTACCAAGCTGCTCATGGTATTTAGAAGCAACTTGCACACAGAGCTGTAGGTTTTGCCTAATGTTGGCTGACAGCATGGCACGCAAACACTCCACGGAGTCTTCAACTGAAAGTGAGCCAAAGAAGTTCACAAGCCACTGCAGAGAGACAGAAATTTTACTCAGTAACTAATACAGGACTTGACTGACTGCTAAGATGCGTCAACTAAACAGTTTTTATCCCAGCTACCAGAGAGATGTCTTCCATGCATTGAGACTACAGACTTAAAAAGAAACACACTCGCCATCTTTTACAACTACAAAAGTGCAGTCTGGAAATAGTTTCCTAGGAAGGCATTTCAAATGAGTTCAGATTTAAGCCACTGGAAGTACAGATTACAGTTTAATCAGTAGTTTCTTGAGTCACAGCTACTTGTGTGACTTGATACCTACAAACCATCTTACAGCAGCTGCAGAAGTGCTAACAATTGAAAGCTTAAGTCAAATGAACACTTCCTTACTCTGTCCAACACTTACCTCAGGATTCAAGAGGTGAGTATGAACAACTGCACGTTTAATATCATAGAGATCTGTGTAGTGTTCCAAAGCTCGCTGCAGCAAGCCTGCCTTTTCACACAGCTGGGCAACATGAGCACGATCATAGTGTGTAAACATTTGGTTTCCAAGAATGGCATCTGCAACCTAGAAGGTGACATTTCATATTGAGATTGTCAGAGAATCACAGCAGTTCAGCCTACAAGTTGTTGCAAAGTCCAGCAGTGACCTAGTAGTCTTCCATGTCACGACTTACAGATATTAGTATTAGCCCTCATTGTCTTGTGCAGGTCTACTGCTGTCACTTCCCTTTTTGGAGGAACTGGGTTGAGGTCTTACCTGTGGGGCATGAATCAAATTCATTTCCAGGAGACGAGTCTGAAGGTGGCCTTCTGCAGGACGGTTGTTTTTCAGGGCATCCAACAAAAAGGATGTGCACTGCTGAAGAAGACTGTGCTCCATGAACACATCCACAATCTGTTGGGATTGGTCAAGTTAGAGAAGGGAGTCTATATACACACATGCACATTTTTCTGTGGATACCAACAGCCTGGTTAGAAAGGTAGCTCATCACAGTCCCTACCATCCTCCATTCCCTTTGTTTTCATAGGATTACTACCATGGTAATACCGAGACAATTGTCATACTTTGCTTCCTTTAGAATGGAAGAAGTGCATTACTCTGAGCCGTTATGCCAGGTTTTGCCACTCCTTCTACTTAGTTCTAACAGCATGCAAATCCCATCCCTTCTCTCTTGTTGCGATAGTTATTAGAAAAAGTCTTGGCTTTTCTTGTAAGGACCTTCAGTTATTTAATAATGCAAATTGCTGCCTTATTTCTTTGTCCATTAACCAGAAGTGGCCACTGGCAGCCAGCACTCAGGTTTGTTTGTTTGCCTTCCTGTAAATTCTCTGCATGGAAAGAGTTAATGTAAGCTCCATTAAAGCCAACAGGAGGATAGTATCACTCTATTGCTTAGACTAAGACTGTGGCAGATTTGTTCCCAATAAACCACAAAGCTTCCATGAGAACCTGAGAAGACACATGCTTCTGAAAACTCAATGGTTTTTGGTTACCCCAACTTGACTAGATTAGTTGTCTTTGTTAGAGAAGTTTAGAGAAGTGACTAGAGATCTGACCTAGCCTTACCAGTCCTTAGAAAGGTACTATGCTATTACCTCTGTCTAAAAAGAGACCAGTACTCTTCTGTAGGCATCACCTGGTTAATGTTTGCCAGTGGCTCCTCATCCTGTACCAGCATCTGAGAGAACTGCAGGCCTTGCTCTGGACTGACTCTCATTACACTCCTCAGCAGGAAGATCCAGTCTGGGGTATAGCCAACCTAGAGATTTCAGAAACAGTCATGCATGTCTAGGAAGCTTTACATGTGTTCAGCCTTCAGATTCTTCAGCACAGGGACTATGAACTGCTGTGAGCTTGCCGTGCCCATCCCCCATCTTCCAGGAATTCTCAGACAAAAGCACTGCTTGTCTGTTGACACAGAAGTTCAGCATTCACCTACTTAGTCACTGAACTTGCACCAGGGCATTTCTCTGGCTAGGTAAGAAAACTGCTTGGGACAAATCTTTCAACAGTTTTAAGGCACTATTTATCAAGTCCTAACCTTGCAAGTAGACACTAGGCAAGTTTTTAACAGACTACAAAACAAAAATTCTTAGGCATTTAGAAAGAATTTTATCTTTCTTTACTGTCTAGAATACAGTTTGAGCCAGTCCATTAATTTGGCAACTCATAAAATTCTAGATACTTTGAATTTTACTTTCTGCTCAGACCATAGTCATGCACTATGATCTGCACTATAACAATGAAGAAAACACTGTTTCTCAATCTTACCTACTTATCAGTTTTTAAGTGACAAGAATCAAACTTAGCTCAGAAGATAGCTTGAGAATGTATACAAATACAAGATAGAGCCCGCAGTTTGTGATAAACAACTTTACCTTTTTAGCATAGAGCACTATCTTCTGGAATTGACCAGTTTCAGCAAAGCACTGAATCACTTTGTTTGGCACATTAGCACGAAGGTACACACTGAGTGCAAGGGTTGGGTCAGCCGTCTTCACCAGGTCTCCCAGCTCCTCTGAGCACTCCAGCTGAAGTCAAAGGGGCATTTTGTCAAGCAGAAGAATTCAAAGGTGTAGGATCAACAAAAGTATTGTTTGCACTCAGCTGTTACAAGACAACAGAAGTAGACCAGGATTATGACAAAGCCTACCTTGTCTTCCTTGAGCCACTTCTCCAGAAGCTGCTTGCGGCCCTGCTGCAGGACAGGACGGCACAGCTCCAGAGACTCAAACTTGTTCAGCTGCCCCTGGTCAAGCAATATTCCAAAGTACTGGAGCAGGGGAGAGGCCTGCCCAGGCTGAGCTGGTACACTCTGGAACTTCCTAATTGTATCACTGGTACGTAGAATTCCCTGAAGAGGCAGAAGACAGAGAAAAGCAATGTTTAATTAATGAAGACTGAATAAGTATTACTCAATAAACCAGGTGTAAGCTACACACTGAAGCATCTGCTGTTAAGCCACCAGGATGAAGATCATCAAATCAGTGACATTCTAGCAAAATGTCAATGTCCACAGCAAATCCAGCCTGGTTGGAAGAGTAGGACAGATGCTCCTTTATGGGATATAGAATACATTAATCAGAACCACTACCAGGCTGCAGAGAACTAAGGCTGGTATTTTGAATGTCAAGTACTGAAATGCAACTAAGCTAAGCGAGTCCACTGGCAAGTCCTCATGACTTCTAAGCTTCACTTTTGGAATTACTTACCTTTGGGGCAGATGCAGCTACTTTAGCAGCATCTGCATAGTTTCCTTGAGCAAACAGCGTGTTAAACTTCCTGGCAAACAATTCCTCTGCCCCAGCCAGGTTACTACGTATAGCCATACGCAGTCCCAAGTCAGGATTCTGGAGAACATTCGTAGCATAGTTCACTATGTTGTCTTCCTCAACACATACAGAAAGCACCTGGAAAGGACAAGAGGCATACTGAGGAATACTATCCTTCCCAAAACTACTATGAAATCCAGCAACAAAATGGCTATGTAGCCCATCAGTGAAGCTGTAGATTATCCTCCCCAAGTAGTTCTGTACTAGGAGAGATTAAAAATGACTAATGAGTCACTTGCTGCCTTCCGTGATGTTAGCTGCATCTAGTCACTCATTAGGTTTGTTACACTCCATCTGAACTTTAGAAAGCTCAGAAAGAGAAGGATGGATTTGTTACCTGTCCTTTTTTGTTCACACCAATGATGCCTGAGGTAGGTTCATGAGGAGCTGTGACAAAGATGGTATCAGCACTGATGCGATTCATGTAGATGCACACTCCGGACTCCAAGTCATACATGTGAATGTATCCATATTTTGTGATCAGATAGATAACACCATGCTTAATTCCAATCTGCCAAAAGATAGGGTTTTATTCGTGAAAACTAAGACTGTAACAGTTCAGAGAGCTGCCTTTAACCTAGTCACAAGAAAGCACTGCAATGACATGCTTTTGTACTGACACTAAGAACAAACATAGCTTCGGGCTTCTTCCTTACAGACTCAAAAGCAATGAACAGCTTGGCTGCCCATTTGCAGGCATAGCTCTGGTGAATAGAGAGGTTGAAGGGAAATTAAAATTCATCTGCAGCAAAGGACATACTCCTCATCCTAATGAGCTGGGCTGAGGGAGAAAGTTCAGGCATAATTAGCATTCTAGTCTAGATATGTCAGTACAAGTTTCTCTTCAGAAATACTAATGAGATACACCTACTCCCTTCCAACAAAGCCTACCCAAAGCACCAGCAGAATCTAAACCAAACTCACCTACTGAGTACTCCAGTTTATCTGTCAAGTAACTGGGAAGGCTTTCAGGCCAAAATGATCTTCGGACAAGGAAGTACTTTCCCTTTGGAACAAATCTTTGGATGTTTTGTTAATTAATCCAGGAGCTGAAGCACAGAGCCACATGAGTCCTGCCTGACATGGCTTGCTTTGTTCACCTACTTTAAGGCATCCTTCGGTCCATTTCTGAAGTTGGTCTATTAGACTCGCCAGCAGCTGCATGCTCTGAGACAGTCTGCTTTTATTAAACAATTTCTAGTCCTGCAGACATGCTAAGTGAAGTTTGGTGTGTGAAAGCAACCAGCTATGTTCTTTCCTAAAGAACCTCCCATTAATGTCCCAAATTGCCTTTTCTGTGCTGCTGCTACGGGAGGTACACTAACATTCTTACCAAGAACTTTGAACATTAGTAGGAAGCTCAATACCTGAGGACACTTTTGAGGGGCTCTTTTGAGTCTGTTTTGTTGGTGGGTTGGTTTTTTGGAAGGGTTTTATTGGGGTTTATTGTTTTTTAAATTACAACCTTAAGTTGACATCTAGACAAACACAGGAACAGTCTATATATTTGAGTTACTGTTTTAATGTCCAAGTTACCTCCCATAAGCCTATTAACATCCCTCCCAGAACTACGAGAAATGGCAGTAAAGTGCTACTAGAAAGCATTCTTTACAACAGAGATGGCAGCTACTTGCCAGGCTATAAGGTTGATTTTTTTGAGGATAAAACGTTTACCTGCATTGCCACAGGAAAGTCTGTCTGTGCCTCAGGTGGGAAAAACACATCAACAGCTTTCTTAACAAATGGCTGATTTCCAGTAGCTGGCTGACCTACTTCAATTATGTGTAGCTAGGAAGAAAAGAGTTCGTGTCACAAGACTGCCTGCAAGTACAACCACATGAAAGAAGTTTGTCTCCTCTGATATTCTACTGAAGTCATCTGCCACATTTGGCCAATGCAGCCTGGGAGCTGTGCTCCACATATTCAGAGGTGTAAGTTTTCTAGAACTTGATAAATTAAAAACTGGGAAAAGATTAGAAAATAGCCACAGAAAACTATGAAAGCACACTGTATTCCTATTTAAGACAACCTGTTCAAGGTCTATTGAGTCAGATTTGTCAATTCATCGATTTTGCAGGACAAGACTAGAAAACTCAAGCAATTTATTTAGGTATTACCTCAGCTCTTTATGGATTGCTCAGCAGTTGCAGTATATTCAACTGCTACTGAATTCCACATTCAGTTTGATGCAAACAACCTACTTGCAGCACTACAGCTTATCTACTGTCTTTCTGTATTGAATTCAAGACACAAGAAACTGCTTAGATGACTTCACTTCACATACACCAAAAAAACACATGGACATAAACTGATGTTTTAACACCCTGAGCTCAGCTTTCACCTAAGGAATTCAACTTTTTGCAGTTTCTAGGCTATTTGAAAGAAAGCTTTTTGATGCTGACCAAATGTGCTGCACACATGGTTCCCAACCACGTTCAGAGAGCATGCACTGAACTGTGGGATCACTGCAGTTCTATTAGAGTTCTGCTACAGCAGAACAGGAACACAGCTGCAGACTTTACCTTGCCTCCAGCAGGACTTCTCACAGCAAAACAGAAGAGGGTAGAAGGTTTGGCATTTCCCTCTATTTTGAATTCTGCAAAGGCTGCTGCATGGCCTTCTATCGGTTGGGAGACTTTCCTATCAACCGAGTACAGCTGCATTGCACCAACAACACGATTTTGCTAGGGAAAAAAAGAGTCAGCTTTTAAAGATAAGATTTCAAATGTCTGCAAATGTCTGAGGCAAAACCTTAGGGACAGTAAACTAAAAAGCAGCAAATGCCTCTCATCCCCTCCTCCAACACTTGAACTGAGTTCAATGTCATGTTATTCCCACACAAAAGGTATTTTTGAATTTTTGATCTACAGCAACCAAAGTTACAAAACTATAGCAGCTATTAAGTGAAGCAGAGCCAGGGCTCTCCCTACTGTCTTCATAATACGTTGTTTCCAGGGAATTTACCTGTGCTGAAATGCCTATCAGCAGCAGCCATTTCTGGTGTTCATCTGTTCTGTAATTGATGATTTGGCAACCTGCAAGACTGGCATGTCTGTCAAACATCTTCTGGGGTTGTGATTCTCCCTCCATGCTCCAGTGGTAGACTGCTGTCTCTGTCACCAAGGCAACTGTATTCACAGATATCCACTTCCAGAAGATCACTTCCTCTGCCATTGTGTGGGCTTTCATTTTGCTTTTCATCTCGATGTTAAAGATCTGAAGTGTTTTCCCAGCTAGTACGACAAAAATCCAAGAACCATCACAGATCAATCACTACAAGGCTCACCCTGCAGTCTGCCTATTTACAAGCACCCACTTCAACCCACTATTCCATTGGTGTTACAGACAGGTTCGTGTCCTGTCACATCTGAGTCTCCTTTGGAACTTAAAGAGAATCCCCTCTCCACCCCCAACACCTCCACCATCCTGAAAACAAAAACAGTCCTTCTTACAGACACTTACACAAACATTCCAACAACTGACAAGCATAGACATTTTAATTAACTATAAGGTATAGTTCAAAGACAATCTAAGCTACAGAGCTTGTGTAAACTCTTGTTCAGTTGCAGCACTGGTATGCCAAGTTATGTGTCTAGCAGATGTCAGTCCGTATAATTAATAGAAAAAATGTCTCCATTTGTGTCAATTTAGCAGCTGCTGTAGATGACCTGGACTGAGTCCAGCAGCATGAGACCTACAACAGCTCTTGAGATAGTCAAAGACCACAGCTCCCATTTTATTATTCTGTTGGATGAACTGCAGATGGGCTCTGTACAAGTGCCTACTAAAGAGGACAGTCAAAACTTCAGAAAGACTGTAGAAAGGTTTGGAGATTTAGTTCCAGTTAGGATTACTGCTTCATGATTTAGGAAACTATACAGCAAGTTTAGCTAAAGAAATACTAAAATCGTGCCTATCAGAAGCCCTACCCTAGTAAGAGTAGGCTTAAAACCAACATTAATTGAATCAATCTATAAAGAATAAGGGAAGCTATTCCTTTCGGGAAGTCAAAGGGATGTTTTATTTCACTGCAGACGAGACAACTCAGCTCCAGGAATATTGTTTTCTGTTCACAAGACACCCACTCAGACTGCTAGAATATTGGCTTGTAATGCCATTATTTCTATCCACATTTCAGAAGTGTTTCCTGTTAGTAACGCTTGTGACTGCCAAGCTGGGAGACGTTCCTTAATAGATAAAGGCTGCTGGCCACTGAGGAATCGTTTTCAAGAGATACTAACCCCAAGCCACTATGTATCTTGAACTGCTCTATAACATTTTGGCATAATTTATACAGTGAATTGATCATACTGGTTTATGCAGTGCCAGGAGACAATGCAAGACTCCATTTGCTGCCTGGTTAAACTGCATAAAGAACAAACTGCCAACCTGATCAGCCAGACCCTAGGACAGCCTGCAAGTCAAAAGCAGCCTGTTACTGAATACCTTGTTCTGCACATGCAGGTGCTGTATTAGATGCAACAAGCCCAGGCCTGTGAACTGATAGCTGGAAACAGCACATTTACTGTATTGGACAATCTGTCCAGCAGTGCCCTGGTGCCATCAAGGGATGGATTTTGTACTCCCACAGTGTGCAGCCTCACATGTGGAAGGCAGACAAACAGTTCTGGAAGGGCTGTGGTTGCCATTTAAACAGAAATACACCATGTGCACACTGAAAGTGCTCTTAAGGACAGTCTTCCTGAAAAGGAAGCAAGATGTCCTTCCTAGTTCTAAGAAAAAGAAGAAGCCAATAACCTACTGAAATGAGCTAAAAGCTCATGCTTGTCTATTTTCTAGACTGAATTTGACTATCATGTTACAGCTGGAAATGGCTTCAGAAGCTTTGTAGGCAGGTTAGCTCTGGATGCTGGGAGCTACAGGAGACATAGCTATACCATTCCCTAAGTGTGGCAGCATAAATTCCAACTTCACAACCCTAAATTGTAATTAAACTACAAAAAAATTCCATTATTTGAATTGAGAGAGAGCAGGACCTGCTAAAAAGTCATAGTGAGGGTATGTGTGCATTTGAGTCTTATGTCTACATGAACAGACAGGCCAAGATCTGAGACAAAAAGCCAGACTCTTACTTACATTTTTCTGATCAAGATATCAAACTGATGAGTCTACTTAGACTATACAGTTGTAGTCAAGTAAGCAGATTCATTTTTTGAACACTAGCACAAGAATTTACATTTCAGTTCACTGGAGCATGAAGTTTCTCCATTCCACAAAGAATGGAAGCACCCGAGTGCTGCATTCTCCACTTACACCAACTTCTGAGTACTCTCAGTACAAAGAATCATGAGCACAAGGACAATACATATATCTTGATACACCAGGAGAATGCCACATGCAATCCAGAAATGAAATTGTGCATACTGCAGTTCAGTTTAAATCAAGAACCATTTAATTTCTTTTTCTGAGGGTGGGTTTGTGCATTTATTGCTCAGTAATCCTGGGATTATGAGCAACTCCCAATAATGAGTCACAATATGCAATGATTTTGACTACTGAAGCCTCACTCAATCAGCAGGGAAAAGTCTGGACAGACAGACTGACTTAAATCATGTCTTCAGGTTATCCTATCTTGGTTAGGTAGCCCTATTAAACCTCTCTCCTACCCAACCATCATCGATCATTAGGTTATTTATAGAAAAGATCATCAGGTTTGCAACACTTGACAGCACACCTTTGCATGTCAATATGACATCATTAACTCAACCTTATCTGTACAGAGGACAGATGTCTTCACTCTGAATGGATAGAACAGTATTCCTTATTCTTTTTCAGCAAGTCTTAACCGGCAAGAGAAAAGCTACACTCTTGGAAGCTGATAATCCATTTAGTTAGTATGTTAGTTTTAAAACCAGATCATATGGTTTCATTTTAAGAGGTAGACAAAGCTCTGCTAGTGTGGAAAAGGCACTTTCCTTGCCAATACAGTTTGTTTAAAGGGGTCCAAGATTAAGGACAGTGAACTTTCAACAGACCTGAATTTTTTTTCATTGTTACCTTCACCCATACCCCAGGTAAGGCAGTCCTTTGCAAGATTCAGCTCAGCTGAATCTGTGATTCAGCTGAAGTCAAACATTCACACTTTGGTTTTCACCTGATGTCAGTATAAGCCTGAGACCAAAGACAAGAAGTTACAGGTTTTGTGCCAGTTCTGAGGACAGTTATTTCTTGGACCCCTAAGTAATTTCACCATGATTTTTCACAACAAAAAAACCCCACATTTAGGCAGAAATGAATAGCACACACGACATGCTAGCAGAGGTCTCTCATAAAAATATTGCAACTTCATTTTTTGTCTATCAACTGTACTTGCACCATATACACACACAAACACAGACATGAAGAGCACACTTGTCCTTCACTGGGTACAGTCAATAGTCAAAGCAGCCAAATGGTCACAAAGGAGCCAATGGAGCACGTTGTCACTGTAATGCCAGTTGAGGATTAAGGTTCCCCCACCTGGCTATGAAGTGAACTGTCAAATGGCTACCTTAAAGTTCAGCACTTTTTATGAGATTAGACCATTCTGAACTACCAAACACAAAATGTCAGGACAAAGTTCACTCACCATCTGTTTAGATAAGATGCAGGAAGAAAAGTACATATGTCAGGAATAGTTATTAAGATTAAATACCAGATGTTGGTCATTTGAGGAAAGAATCAGAGATGTATTAAAAATTGCTTGAGCTCAGAGTGCTACTTAAAGGCAGTAACAACACCATAGGTACTGGTAAGCAGAGGTCTTTTAGCTGCAAGACCTCATGACTGTCAAACTTAACATGCTTGTATGTTCACACTTTCACAGTTACTGACCACCCTTAGGACATTTTTGCTGCTGTCTAATAAACCCTTCAGAGCTACAAGAAAGGGCCAGGACAAGGCAGAGTAAGAATGGCTTAACTTCTATCTAAATGCCCATTATGTTTGCAATACCTGTTTAAAGGGAAAGCATACCAAATGCTGACCTGGTCCTCAACGAGGATAGGTGGCTGCAGTGCCAGGTCCAAGCACCTCACACCCACTTGGGAGGCAAATCATCCAAAGATGACTGAAAGATCTACTGCCAAAAACACAGCATGCAAGTTCAGGCAAGAATTCTTATCCTCATACACATTCTTACATAAAACTGAAAGGCATTCATAAGAAATTTTCTAAGCAGTAATAAAGCTGAACAGTAGATTTCATTCTGTGGCGATAAAGGGTCACTCACCTTTCAGTGCTATCACTTTGGAGGCTGGATTCATGATGGCACTTTCAGCAGAAATTGGACGTCTGATGGGTGTGGTTGGATCACTCATGTCAATTATCACTACTTGTGCCTGCTCTCCCACCTTCTCCCTGATGCAGATGAACTTGTCAGATTCCATTGTCAGGGTGCTGAATCCAATGTTTGCTGGGTTAATGCCCAAATTTTGGAGCTAGAAAGACAAAACAGAGCACTTCATTACCCTTCCCATACTGAAGGTCTAACTCAAGCCTCTATGTCTAAAATCTCCAGAAGGAAACACAAGACCAATAAATTTCTCTGACAAGAGTGAACATTAATGAACTATGATTTATCTTCTGGTTCTCTTTGTTTCACAAAGGTAAAGAACTCCCTAATGATCAGTATTCAGGTCTTAAAGGCAATCAAAAGTTGTGTTATTGATGTAAACTAAAAGGAAGTATAATTTAAGCTTAACCAGGTTCTCAAAGTGTGACAGCCTGAATAACAGGAGTAGTATCATTATTCCAGTTTTAGCAAGGCTGGTAAATTCGATATTCAGAACTTAAGTGGCAGAACTGCAATGTTCAGCATCAGTGGGTCATACTGAAAGAACCAATTACCCTTATGGAGCCCTCTCCTGGCAACAGTACTGAACAAAATCTACAAAACACATCTCAGATGGCCTGTTTTTACAAGTGGACTTGTTCGCTTTACTTCTTAGAATCTATTTTTTACCAGTTAAAGGTAAGATGAGTTAAAATAATCGGCCATTCCACCTCTTCTTGCCCAAGATGCCATTCCATTTGGCTCAACACAAAGGCTAGGATTGCAATGCAGGTCCACTCCAGCCTTATGCCCAACTCTCAAACCTTACTTGTGCTCAACCACACGACAGGAACAGAGCAGTTTGTGCTGCCCTAGAAGGTGGTAATTTCTCGTTTTCATCCTTTTGTGTTCACTTTGTTTCCATTCACCTACAATTTCAGATTAACAGAAGGAGGTGGCAGCGAAGGAGTATCACTGTTTCACTGGTGCACAGTCAATCAGATCTGCCTGTGCAGCACACCCTGCCTTGGTATGTCTGCAACCCACGTTTTATGTAACAGTAACTGTGACAAGCCTGAGCACCTGCTTTATGCCCCAGAGCGATGCTTTTCAAGCACAGGAACTGTATCAGCTCCACTGATGCTTCTCAAGGGATTAACCTATACTGCTCTTCATTGCACTGCAAGTGAAAAATTAGTGCCCTCAAGGAGACAGGATAGAATCTAGCAGCAGCACTGAGTCATTAGACTCCTTTGATACACACCACCAGGACCATGCTACAATAGACTAAACCCCTTGGGCAAGAAGTCCCCTAATGGCATCACAAACACTGTTTTCTTGTGTTTGAACTGGCTGATCATGGCTTGTTACAGCTTCTGTAAAGCTATCCCCTTAAATTGTAAATTGGGTATGTAAAGATACCTACGAGTGTGGTGTGTCAGGGCTGTGCCCAGGAACGCCTCAGGGATTGTTTGTTATCTGTTGAGCCGCCTAATGAAGAGCTATTCAGCTCAGGAACTGCAAACCTCCACAGACTCCAATTTCAGTAATGCAATACAAGCCAAACGTGTGCACGTGTGGAAACACCTTCACTCATCCCTGCGAGTGTCGACACAGAGCTAAGAACTGAGAGTCACCTAGCAAACACCTCCCTCCAGAGGTAAATACTTCAATATACACTAGTAAATTACAGTAGGTGCCATTCATTCCAAAAGAGAATCAATGTTTAGGCACAAGGTCCTCAAAACATGCTTGCACATGGAGTTTTGAAAACAAACCTGCTGGGCACGAGGTTATTATAGGCTGCTGTGTCAGTAAGGAAAGAAGTTTCCACACCAAGACAACTCCTGTACCTTTCATATGTAACATTTTGGTACCCAATAAACATGTACATTGTAGCTCCATCAACTACTGTGACTTTGAACAACAGAGGAATAAAGGATGTACTCTTAATTCCAGTGTTCTTGCTCACATCCTCTGGACCAGGGAATGCCCACATATTGTGACAAATCACGGGCTCCCAGAGTAGACACTTGAGCACCTCCATGTCGAGTACAATTGAGTCCATCTGCACAGGCCATTCTAAGAGACTGATCGAGCAACAAGAGTGGTCAAGAGACATAACTGCAGCACAGCCAAGTTCCCAACTTGACTTAATTAATCCAAATCCAGATGTAATTCCAGAGCACTGAAGTAGAAACGCAACTTCCTCGAGTTCTCAATTAATGTGCTTCAGCTGGACCTACTCTTGAAGACAACCCCTGGCCACTCATTTTGCACAGTGAGAAGCTTGAGGCATTTCCTACTCAAAGTTCAATTTTAAGGCCACAATTCCTCACTCCAAAGTGTGGTCCATGTTGAAGAATAACATTTTGGGTATCTTCACTAAGATAAGTAAGTTTTTGCATCAGGCTCTGCTATTAAAATTTCCTGGTTTAACTATTACAAAATCTAAAGGGACATTAACCAGCATCACTTCTATCCTGGATGAGACAAACCTGCCAAGACCATCTGGATTCCACTGTTCTAGAGCACCTACTCCTCCCCTTCCTCAAGCACAAAATCAATAAAACTTTATTACAGCAGGCAGCAAGCACTTAGCTATGTATCTTAAAAGGCATCAGGTGAAGGTGCCACAGGTCACTGCTGAAGTTTGTCTGTATCAAACTAATGATTTTGCAGGTTATTCTCATAAAGGAGTGAACATCAGCCCTCTCAGCTGCTAAGTTGCCATTTTTCATCCTGCTTCCCAGGCAAGCAGTACTGCCTCTCAGACTAAGGTTGCTTTCTCCTGAGAAGAGTCAATATCACAAAGTGGTCCCACAGACCTTTACTGCTATTTCCACGATTCCATTTACCATCATTTCCATGATTTCACCCACACTTTACTTTTGGGTGGTCCAGTTGAGCCCCACCAAGCACCTCCTGTAAGTCACAGTGAAGCTTTGCTGCAGAGAAAAGGGAAACATTCTGTTCTACAAGAACCAGCCTAATCCATCTCCTGCCCTTTCAGTGCCCTAACACCCACCATCTCCACACAGCTGATGGAATCAGCTTCTCTATCAGCCTGAATGAACCTGATAACAAAGATCTTTGCTTCACCGATACCCAGTGCTACTGCAGGCTGCATGAGATACCAAAATGATTTTTAAGCATCTTAGAGATACTGAGAATTTAATGACGTGGTAAAGATGAACCTGAGATGTGTTACTGGATTCTCAATATGAAGACACAAAGATATTTATGATGGAATAAAATTATTAATCTGATATTTAGTCTTTTTCTGTTCTTCTTGACCAGCAATGTACCATTTGCTAAGAAATAAGAGTTAAAATGTTTTCTACACAGGAATTCCAGACTGAACCAGGACAGATCAACTTAGATACTGATACTACTGATCCTCAAACTAAGTTCATTTTTCTAATGGGAATACTTAAGCCTAACTTACTGTCTAATACCCAGTAATTAGGACCTACAATTAGTTAAATGCTGAGTCAGAAGAACTTTTAAGATGTCTCCAAATTTCAGTAAATATTCCATTCCAGCTTTATGCCACACAGCTCTGGCACAAATGCTTGTTAGAGGTGATCAGCTGGTTTTTAAGGTCATTAGAAAAGAGTAAGGCTTGGACAGAGGCTGTAGGTATCCAAATAAAAGCTGTCAGCTAGAAGTTCTCTAAGCATGTCTCTGAACATAGTACAAACCAAGAATGCAGTAGTTCCCCATAACTCTTACTCACATGACTAAAGTTATAATCATCCCCAGTAAGAATATAGTTGTAATGTGATTGTGTATGTAATTGCTGGGCATCCCAGACCAACTGCTCACCCTCACCTCATCTCTTGATAAAGTCCCCACCTTGACAGGCGAGGGACACCAAGGAAGTACACAAGACCCTAAACATGCAAGACCACTGGCTCACAGGTTTTAGCTGCAGTTGCCATTAGGCTTTCATCTTAGAGTGACACCTCCTCCCTACATAAAAATCTGCTCCTCTGTGTCTGTGAGGATTAGATCACCTATTGATTGAGTCCCCCTACCACGTGCGAGGCACTTTTGAATCCAGTGAGCAAACATGGTCTCCTTGTCACTAAAGAGCTGATTCAAGTTATGATATTTAGCCCTAACTTGTGAATACAAGTCTAAAAAGTCACTCACAGCTTGCAAATATCCTGAGTGCTTTTAAGTCCACATGTCTAGCCAAAGCAAATTCCTGAAAGCCATTCTGCTCAGCCATGCCTATTGCACAACAGACAGTAATTCTTAATAAGGCAAGCCAGACTATCCAAATAGAAACTGGTTTTGTCTTGAAAACGATTGCAGTAAATCTACATCCTTTATGTTTCAAACTTCAGCCCCTCAGTGATGCACCAAGACGAACAACACCTATGTATGAGGGCTTGTCACACACACAAATTCTTTCACAGTAGTTGGCTGTGCTCAAGAGCCTGTATCAGTTATTGAACAGAGAGCAGAACTGTGTGCCCATCCAAGGGATGAAGGCCTCAATCTTGGAACCTGAGGCTTTGCATGAGCAACAGTCTTCTCTGTAGACAAGCATAGATTTTTGCAAGTAAGAACTGAACAAAGCTCAAAAGGGCACAAAGAGAAGCTTTTACGAGAAAGTCAATGACTAAGGAAGGAAAAGTTTTAATTTTAGATCAGGAACACTTTGTATGCTGAATTCCAAACTGGAAGCAATGCTGTTATGTACCAACATATTACAGCACTTCCATTGTAAATTACAATTCCCTTGCAAGAGTTCAATCTGGTAAATAATTTGTAATTCACTGCTCCAACAGAAGCACTGGAGTTAAGAACCTGATTAAATCACATTAGCTTAAGTAGCGTGCACTAGTAATTCAGCGTAGCAGGGCTTGGCACAGCCTGCACTGCTGCAGCTGGGCAGCCACCAGACAGATAAAAACTAAGTCCTTGTCTTATTCCCTCCCTTGCTGTGGGACTTCACTTCAACATCCTCTGGGGGAAGAATGAGCACGATGCAAATACGTTACAAACTTGTGAAGACTCACAGCAACAGAGTTCACATCTCAGAACAACCGTTGTATTTAATTGCATTAAACAAAGCTACACAAACAGTCTTGAGTTCCTTCCACCCTATGGAGACCTGGGTATCCTTTATTCACTGCAGTTATTCTCCATCCCTAGGCTCACATGGGAGTTGAATGTACAAGGTGTAGCAACTCCAAAGTGAAAACACGCTGTGCCTGCAGCCCCTCCTCCTGCACAGCCCTGGAGCTCCTGCTCCCTCACAAGTAAAACGAGCTGCACAAGGAGTGTAAACAGTCTGCTGATACCCAGCACTCCTCCCATTCTGCGTGGACCAAGATCACTGTTTCACTTCACACCACCATTTATCCACTTCCAGCATCAGAGAGTGGGAGAGAAGAGTTCAGTATTTAGCACTGCAACTTATGTTTAGCTCCTCTGGAGAGCACTGCATGGTTCAGTTCTTCTTTAGTAAAGTACACACAACTACCTCGGGAAGACTCTGAACTTAAGGGAAATAATGTCTCATCAGCAACCACCTGAATTTGGAATTAGGTATAGCACTGATATTCTAATCACTTAAAGCTGTATTAATTAATTAAAAAGGCTACAGGTACAAACAGCACACAGATTGATTTAAGGTACAGAAAGATTTGACTTAGGTTCACTGAATCGGCACAATTACAAGGAATTGTAATTATTTTGGATTTATCTTAAAGCAGAATAATAGTTTTGCTACACTAATTTTAACTATGATAATATGGGTCCAATTGCTTGAAGTAACGTGGGGTAGAAAAGAGAGATTTAGCTGATAAAGCTCAATATGGGTGATAGTGTACAATTATGAGAGAAGGCCTATTGTTTTCACCAATTCCTACCAGTCAATTATAAGGAGCACATACCATTTATTCATTGCTGTAGATGTTTACAACATGTAATATTAAGTTAGAGCTGGTAAAGCTTTGCTGCAGATACCCAGCCAGAGCAAACACTACATTCCTTTCATTTTCCCTCTCTATTTCTCCCCACTGTGTAGGGACAACTGCAGATGCAGCTCTGGGGAGGATTACTCCAGTGAGCAGGGAATTCCTACTGCCAGCTACTACTCATCTCCATTTCTCTTGAGCAGAGTATTGCCTTAGAGCTCCTGCACTCAGCCTGGAGGGAAAAGCAGGAAAGAGGGAATGCTGGTGAAGTTTGGTCCCACATGGGCCTCACAAGGTTTTCCCTGCTCCTCCATGCAGTTTCCACGCTGGGGAAAAGTTACTCCAGCAGAGATTTAGCCCTTTAAATAAGATCAAATTATGCAGGAGCAAAAGCAGGTGGTAGCAAAAAATAGAGTATGACTTCAGTACAAATCCCTCGAGGAGCAGGTGGGTAACCCCTGCCCAAAACTGAGGTACCACAATGCTCACGTTGGCAGTGTTGCAAGACACACCACTAGTAATCCCACAAACAGTCATTTAACATGCAAAGGAGCACAGCACACCCCTTGCATATCAAGTGTGAGTCCTTTCATCATTACTGTATAGACCAAACACAATCAGCAGGATTGGTTATGTTCCCTAATTTTAAGGACTACATGCTTTTAAGGAGATTCTGACATCAAAAACACTTTGATCCCAAGTTTCTTAGTCAGCTGTACTGCCCCTCTTAGGAGCCTCCTATTACAATCACTGCTATAGTGGACACTGGTAGGGAGAGGGGGGGGAGCGACAGTAGAAATCTCCACCCTGTTAAACTCCCCTAACTCATGAAAACCCAGAGGACACAGGTGTGTCTGCTCCTCTGGGCACAGAGATTAAATATTTCTGGAATTCACCAGCTCTAATTACTGTTTTTCAGGCTGGAGCTCCCTCTAAGGTCACGGGGAGAGCTCTCTCAGTTAAGCAAAAAACCTCTTCCCCAAGGGAGCTGGAAGGGGCCATAACCATTTCCCAAGAAATGCTTCAAGGGGCCCAAAGCCCACCCTGGGGGCTGATGCCCTACTCACATTTTGAAATGGATGCCCGATTTGACAGAAAGCGGCAGCACAGCGGCAGCAGGATGACTTGCCAAGTCCACTTCCTGTTCTCTCATTCATTTAACAAATTCCTTTAATTCCTGCCTCAAACTGCATGTCCAGGGACCGCTGTTCTCTCACTCCATTTACAACCCTCCCTCACCACCGGGTCACAAGGAAACAGATAAACCGGTTTGTCTGTGCTGCATCCATTAGTCATGGAGCCTTTCCAACGCTGGCATTATGGTTTTCACAGATTATTAAGAGAACCACGCTATTCTGGGGGAGGATTTTTTGTTTTAATATCATTATGCTTGGAAGGAGGGACAGAAGCTTTGCGGCGTCCACATCCAAACCGTTCCCTGCACCTCATCTCACCAATTCCCCCTCAGCTCCCAGCTGCACAGAAAGCGGTTCCCAGGAACCTCCGCGGTCCAGAGGGTGATGGTGGTTTAGGCAAAGGAGAGAAAGCGCGATGCCTCTGCAAAGACTGCGGCTCCCGCCCAGGCTGAGGCGGGGGAGCGCCCGCGGTCCCCGGGCCGAGCAGCGCGGCCCCGGCGCCTCCCCCTCCCCGGAGCGGGAGGTCCCTCAGGCGCCGAGTGACTCTGCACAAATCGCGGCCGCCCCGCACGCCGCGGAGAGGCAGCCCCAGGGATGGAGGGAGGGAGGGATGGATGGACGGACGGGCAGACGAGGCAGCCCACAGTCCGCACCGGGGGCGGGCTCGGCCCCACGCGCTTTCCCGCGGCGCCCAGCGGGACGGCGGCCGCGCTCCGGAGGGAGGGAAAGAGGGGTCCGACAGCGTCCCCCCCGCGGCCCGGCCCCTTCTCCTCGCCCCCGGCCCGCCTAGGCCGCGGCCCCCCCCTTTTCTCTGAGGGGCGTGATGAAGCAGAGGAGGGGCAGCCCCCCGTCCCCGCGCGTCCTCCACCGCCCCGCTGCGCTCACCTGGAAATGCTCCTGGAAACGAATGGGCAGTATCTGGGCCATGGCTG
>VXBA01000074.1:79646-99667 GCA_013399895.1 Serilophus lunatus
TACACCCCTCACACCGACCCCTCACACCGACCCCCAGGGCTCCTCCCCGCCCTCGCACCGACCCCGGGCTCTGTGCCCCGCCCCAACATGCAAGAGGTAGATCAACACCTTTTTTCTTTTACCCTCACCCCTAGTCAGCCCATTAGCGTTAGGTTTAAGCTATTATGTTTTTCCTAAATGACGGTAATCCTTTGAGGTGGAAGCAGCTGCAGTGTTACCAGCTCCAGCACTTTTATCCAGAGCATTGTGTTGTTCACATTGTCCCAGAGAGCTCAGCTCTGGGAAGCACAAGATTACAGGAGAATCTCCGATTTAATTTCTTATAAATTATTTTCTCATGCTGTGGGTTGTAGAACAAAGCTGAATAGGGGACCCCTGAAGACTCGAAACCAGAAGGCAGATTAAAACAATTTCAAACATATTACAATTTAAAACCTCATTATTTTCACTTAACCTCATTCATTTTTAATACATGGAGGTGGGAATTACCAAAACTGGGTTAGGTTTCCAAAGGAATCGTAGACATGGCTCTGCTGAGATACCTTGGGTTCTACTGGCACTCACAACTGCAGGCTGCAGCCATGGGGACCCCTTTGCCAAGTTTGGGAGACCTGAAGGTCCAGCCCATGGAACAGGTGGCTGAGACTGAGATGCTGCTAAAGCCCCATCCCTGAGGAAATCTGGGATCTGTGCTGTCCTCAGAAGACTCATGATTGGATTAGGCTCCAAGGTCTGGTCCCTCAAAAGAACAAGGCAGAGCTGAAGTGGAGAAAACTTTTCTTTATGTGGTCAAAAGGGATTTGAGTGGCATCTGCTCTGCAGGTTTGTAAGTAGCAGTTTAATTATGGTGGGTTATGAGTTTCTAAATGAGGGCAAGTCAGCAGTGCTGCAGAGACAGACCACCAGTGGGACATCAGGACATCACCTATCACCAGCCTGTTTTGGTAGAGTGAACTTGTTCTGTGTTTGCTTCTGTCAAGTGCCCTCCCTCACAGTTCCTTTGTGGATGCTAATTTTTTATATCCAAAGCTCCTATTTTTGCTCTTTAATTTATAGCTTACTATCTCTGTTAAAAAAACAAAACAAAACAAACAAAAAACCCCAAGCTACAGACTTCCCTTACTTATTTCACCAATGAAGTAGAACTTCTCAAGAAATGTACATAGTTATAGGATATATATTTTTATAGCATTTGTATTTTAAAGAAAACTGTGACAAAGGGAAAAAGCAACAGATTTGTCTCTGATTTTTATCATTAAGAATGACAAATGCACAGAAGTCACTGTGTACTGTGTGCAGTCTCTCCAAGTAGTCTGGCGCTGAACTGCTGGTGATCTAGAGAGATCTCTGGCTAAGGAAATCGAGGCTCTTTTAAAGTATAATTAAAACTAAAGGTCTGTTATATTTCTTCACTTTTAATAATATAACACTTCATGCCCAATCCCAGCTGGCCAAATCCTAATTACAACATCCCATAATATCCATAGTAAAAAAAAAGCATCTCACTTTATGTAAGAGTGCTTTGCCACACTTCTGTCTGCTGATGTCTTTCTCATTTATACCTTCTTTACACTGCTCTGTGTTTTTTCAATATCTGTCCTTTATGAGACCTGGCTTTGCTGATCCCAAGGCTTACATTCTTCACCAGCACGATCAGCTCTGAAGAGCAAGCTGATGGTGTTGGATATTGTGGCACAGATCAAAAAAAATGGCAAAAGTATTTTGGCGTCTTTTGTCCACTTTGCAGCCCGCTGAGCTTCCACAGCTGAAGAAGCTGACTCTGTACAGTCAGCTGTGTGCAGGGATGTTTTAACTGGGTCTTTTAACCTTCTTTTCTATATTTAGTTTGGGATCTCAGAATGGAAAGGCACTACTGGCCTTATTTAAGGTATTCCTCCTACGGTCTATAGTCTATTAAAAGGGAATGTAAAGGGTTTCTAATGGTTCCTTGTGTTAGTGCCCCTCTGATTAGCTGACTGCTACTCTCCTGCTCCTTTATACAAGGCAGAGCCACAGCACTCAGCAGCTGGGAAGAGTAATCCCTATCAATCCTTTAACAAAGCAAATGGAAAAGCTCCTAGTAAATGTTTCTCTATTTTTTTCAGAGGTTGCTCTCATCCAAATATTTGGTTTTCTGGCTCATCCTATGGATGGCAGCCTGATGCTTTTTTTCCGGTATTTGAAAACAGCCCCGAGAAAAGCTGCATTTTTGTCTTGGAGGGGCTGCTATTTACATGCAGAAATGCTATATGTGTTTTCCATGTTCCTTGTCTTCTTCCCACAGAATCAGCCAAGGAAGTTCTTGCTCTACAAAATCCATTCAGATCACTGCTTAACTACACCAGTGTTCATTTTGCACGTTTTTGGCCACTTCAGTGTTTTGATACAAGAAGGTAAAAAGGCCCTGGCACATATCCTGGGCTGTATGAGAGAGCATCCACCGCGGGAGACCTGCCTGGGTGGGAACACGTGCAGCTCCAGGGGACAGGGAGCCTGTGGGCCGGGCTTGGACATCCTCGTGCCTGAGCACTGCAAACTGCAGGAGAGCTGCTGTGTGTGGCACAGCGCTGACGGCGGGATGCTGATCCACATCTGTTCCCAGATGAACCTGGCACAGGGAGTGTCTATGTTTTGCCAAACAGATAAATCCAAACCTTAGGAAAGCTGTGTCAGCAGTTCCAGCGTGAAGATGTTGTGGTACAGCAATGACAGAGTGTCACAACAACTCCTGAAGTTCTGATTCGGTCTCTCTTGGAAAAAATGGTATTTCATGGAACTCGAGGCCCTCACTGACTACCCTGTTTGCTTCGGAATCCAGTTTGAAATTGTATCCTTGTTTTTCAAACCACACCCTCGCTCCTTGGACTTCTTTCCAGCTTGTCTCCTGGAGACGCTGGAGCCCTCCCCTTTCCTCTCTGTCTCCTCTCTCCTTCCAACAGGCTCCTCACTACTGAGTCAAGAACTGTCCTCTCTCACCACCTCTCATCCAGAGCTGACTCCCTGTACATGTCCTGCAGTCATTCTCCATTTTAGTGCAGAGTTCCATTCAAATAATGCTCTTTTTGCCTGGAATTCAATTCTCCTTTTCCATCTGTTCTTACTGAATGCGTAACTGGGTCATACAAGGCGCTCTGAGGCTCTGGATGAGTTTCTTCTGTGGCTTTTGTAAGTCATTGCGCAAGCTCCCAAGAGCAGACTGGTAAAACTTGGAAGAAATTATTTGAAATGTAAAGATTATGTTGCAGATTCATTTCATTTGTAATTGTTTAATGTTTAAATTCCTTCTAGTTCATTCTTTGACAGGAGAATGGCATCGCACATGTTTAGTCTTTAAGGGGTTGTGGTGGGTTTAACTCTTGACGTGTTTGTGATAAAGGTCACTTTATTAATTTACTTTGGTATGTGAAGCCCCATCCTGCAGTCCCTGTGCATGAAAGCTCTGCTGGAGATTATTATCTCCATCAGTAGATTCTGATGGCATTTAATGTCAAAGTGAACAGAAATGTCTAGAGGCAGTAGCAGTGCAGGCTGGAGGTCTTTAGGTTCCCCACAGAGAATGCCCTGATGATACATAATTTACTTGTAACTTGGGAACAATGTGCCTGTCTTGCCTCCCAGAAGCACTTCCATTTGAAGGGGCCGTTTCTGTCCGTGAGCAGTGTGCAGATATTGATGCTCTCTGTGCATTCCTGGAGTCATTTGCGCCTTCCCTGGATCCTAGTGTTCTTCAGGCTTTGCAGCACAGGTGCTCAATTCCTTGTGTGGCAGTTTCTCAGCTGAAATTGCAACTCCTCCAGCCCAGCCTTGTAAAAACAGAGGTCTCCTGGTGAGTGGCACAAAGCCGGATAAAGGGCACGGGAGTCAACGTCTGCCTTCAAAATCCTGACAGATGGATCAGGGCTGTGAGCTGTGTCAACCTTTTTAGAAGCTGGATTCCTCCAGAGTGTTTCCTCTGGCAGCTCATTCATCAAGTGGATAGAGGGTGAACGTGTTCTACAAAAATGAAACCAATGACAAGAGGTGAGGTGGTTGATATAAATCCAGGGTGCATCTCTTGCTAATTTCACGGGGTCTGGAATGACGGAAACCAAGTTACGCTTCTAAATAGGCCACATAAAATCTTAGCCTAAATGGTCTGAGTGGTTAAATACCATTTAGGAGCATAACTAGTCAAGTGTTCATAAGCAGAATATGAGAAAGGGCTGGAAAAGACCCGGAGGGGTTTGCTGGTTATCACCTCTGTCCTACAGCAAGGCTGAACAAGCCAATGTTGGCCAACTGCAGATTAATAGGGTGATTTGGGAAATGCTGAATATATTGACTGCTAGGGCCTTTTAGCTATTTCCTTTGAAATAGACCCTCGACAGGGAAAGCCTCATTCTTACATTATCCAGGAAAGAGGATGAAGCCAAGAAAAGCAGAAAACCTGTTACACAATTTATAGTGGTAAACCATGCAAATGGTAAACATACTTTTTCTTTTCTATAGAATATATATTCTATATATATTCTTTAGAATATATTTCTCCTTCTCAATGCTGGAAAGAAGCACTCTGTAAATTCATAAACAATGAATTCCCCCATCCCTAGAAGGAAACAAGTCTTTATGTCTGTGCTTTCTCTATTTGCCTTTTTTCCTTTTCCCCTCCAGAGTGAGTTTTGAGACCATTGGCCAAATTCAGACATACATGATGGGGAGGAATAAAGTAATAAAACACTGGATTTCCAGCAACTTTCATGAAAATAGGCAGCCAGAGAGTAGAGTGATTTTTATTTAGAAGGAATGGCTGAAGTAGGAGCTCAGCCCTTACTGGCAAATCTGTGAAGCAGTTGGTGTAAATCATGGAAAAAAAAATGTTTGACTAAGGTCTGCACCTTCTTGAATTAGTTTTATTGTGTGTGAAATATTTCTGTTCCCTTTCTTCATGCCCAAATTCTTGCTTTTGTGTGAATCTGTACCTCTGTCTGCATTAACTTTAAAGATAGGTTTGGAAATCCTCTCCTGAAAACACTATTATTTCCTGACCTATGTTCTCCCCTTCAAAAACAGGTTTTTGTTAGACCATGCAATGCTATTTTATGTAATACAAAGGGCCTGGTTTTTTTTTTCTATCAGCTTGTAGGATTTCAGGAAGCTGAAGATAAAAGTCACCCTAATTTCCCTACTCACTCTTGGCTTTCTCTGTCTTGAATTGTTTGTGGAACAGGTTTTAATGGATGTTCTCTGCGTTTCTTGTTTCTTAACGAGATACAAAACCTGAATGTAACAGACTGGCTTTTCTGGAACTTCAATCTTAACTAGAATTTCCAACACACAAACACCAACCAAAGCTGTTTCCTGTAGGGGTTCAACAATCACACGTTTTTGACAACAAGCAAGTTGGGTGAGCTAAAATAAAATGTAGGTAAGCACAGGCTTACATGCTCAAAGTCCTCATAATGAAATTACTGAATTACCTTAAAAAATTCCTACTAGTGCTGGCAGCAGCAATACATAAGCACTTTGCTACCTTGTCACTAGAATGAGTTTAGATGACACAAGATGAGGACAGCTGTGTCCCTTTATGCCAGAGCTTTCGGTGTAGCTGTTGCTGCTTGGGTGAGGGATGTTCAATAAAGGGAGAAAACCTCCTGTGAAGAGGCCTTAACAAGCACCAGAGGGAATTGGCAACACTATTTTTTTGTAGTTAATCTTTTTAGAAAGATCTTCCCAAATTTAAAAGGAATTCGGTACTTTCTACTTTTCCAAAGGCTTGAGGGGTGCCCTGCAACAGAAAAAAGAAATTACATTAATTTTTTGGCAAACTGTGCTGTTCCAGATACGTAGAGTATCTTTAGCAAACACAAAATGAAAAAAATGAAAGGAGAAGCTTACAAAGTGCCAGTTAAACCATTTATTTAGCATTTTGTGGTCATGTCTCTTCACAGATTTTTGGTTGTCCTCATGGAAAATGTGATCTAATAAAGTACTTATTTTGGGATGATTTCTAGTCCCAGTGTCAGAATTTTCCCTCTTCCATCTTCACTCTCCACAAGTCATTTGCTCCAGCTCAAGCAGAGTCTACTGTTTAAAATTCTGGATGGAGTAAGTCTGTAGCTACAGCACATCAGAAGTGAGTCATCTTTCTGTGTTTCTATCCATTTCATGAAGATTGAAACATGTTAGTAAAAGCAGCTCTTCTTTTGTTTCTTTGGTCATGCTGGAAGAAGAGAACCAAAGAATTGAAAGAAACAAGTTTAGTCTTGAGAAATAAGCACTTTCATGGGCCGTCCCAAAGATCCTTAAATGTCTGCACATTTCTGTTCTAGCTCAGAATATGTGACTGAGACAGCACATGATGTGTTGCCTGATGCAAGAACTATGTTCAATTAATGCATATTGCCAAGTTTGTGTCTGCAAACAGGAGCTTGATATGCTGTGTCTGGGCTGTGACAGATCTACTCATTCACAAAGCCAGTGAAACAACTGAATATATGGTAGAATACAGGAAACTGTTGAGCTTTTTGATCAATTAATCCAAAACAAGAATGGTCAAATATAGGTCATAGGATTAAAACACAGCTGGAATCCATCTTCATTCGTAATATAAAGTTAAACATTTTGGAATTGTCTGTCCCTTCACAGTCCACCCACTCATGTCAAAAAATGATGCAGTCGGATTTGCCGGTAATACCAAGATCCTGTAAGGTGTGGGCACAGTCCCTCTGGTTAGTCAGGTGTGTTCACTGGTGTGTCACCTCCTCAGCTGCTGGGTTACAAAGCAACAAGGCAGCATTTATTACACTGCTGATCTCAGATATCACTTCCTCTGTCATTTCCATTCATAGTTACATATGACATGCAGGATTATTTTCAGCTCCGTTTGGCTCATGTGTAATCCAACTTTGCAGCTCCCCTCTGGATTCTGTGAATACAACAGCAGGGAGAAGCCACCTTTTGTCCCCTTGGGGCAGGGGAACATGCCAGACAACAACATGGATGTGTTCCTGAAGGCAAAACTGCTTTCTGTAAGTCTGCTCACAGATTTCATAATCCATCTGCTTTCTGTAAAATGCCGTTATTTACAGCAAAGTTCACTTCACCATACAGTAGCTGCTGTTTATGTTGCTATTTCTGATGAGGCTCAATATTGTGTATCTTTTATTATATCTCAACACTATCTTTAATTGCCTCTCTCCACCAGATTTATGTATTATCCCTCCCGGCTGTTGAGACTTCCCTTCACTTGGCAATCTTCCAGTCACTCGGTACTACAGACAGGGGTACTAAAACAGCAGAGCAGTTGATGAGAGTTAAAATAAAACTGCATTATGTTATACTGTGTGGCCTACAGATGACTGAGCAATTGAACAGCAGAACAGCCCAGAGTCACCAGGAGTTCTCTTCCTTTTCCTGACTGTTCATTTTATGTACTTTTGGGCAGGTACATAACAAGGTTGTAGAGGCTTAACAAATGTCTCTTCAAGTGTTGTCAAATGCCATTATTTATCACTGCTCCAGGGAAGAGTAAGTCAGAATTAATGATTCTCTCAAATACCAAAGGAAAATTGTTCTTACAGGAATCGGCTTCATAGCCCTGACACTTGAGATACCTGGGGAAGCAGAGACACTCCCTGGAGATCTGCTGAGGTCATTAACACAGCCAGGCTGACTCAGCAATGCATCTACCTGTGCCCAAAGACACAAGGAAGCCTAATGTTTTTAATGTAGTGCTCAACATAAATACACATCTATTTCCTAAGTAATTGCATTCTGGAATTAAGGCTCCAGCTTATGGCCTTCTAATGCACCCAGACCCCACTGCTTTGTCATTGCCAGTAGCTGCTGTAATACCTGGGAACCTGCAGTGTGCTGCTGTATCCTACAGAAGAGGTGCTTTGGTTGTGCCTCACTCAGGCACAGGTGAAGCCCTCAGGCTCCTGGCAGGCTGCCATTGTAAACCCAGCACTTACATGTTGGCTCCAGTGGAGACTGAGGCCTCGATATTGCACTGCAAACACTGATTAGTAAACCAGGCAATTGGAAAAAAAGTGTTTGTTTAGCTTATGGAGATTGTGGAAAAGAAAACAGTTCCAGAAATCCAAAGCTAGAAATGCTAGAGCCGTCAGGTACAGCCAATTCCAGAGTGAGCTTCCACGCATCCACCTTCAGCTGCAAGGATGAAGGTCTTTCTTAGACAAACAGGTGAAATGCAGTTCAACAAAAAGCCATTCAAAAGGGTCAGAGCAAAGATGCAGGCAATAAAATAAACACCTGGGGAAGGAAAAATCCTTCCCAGTTTTCCTCCACATATTTTGGAATTATTGTGCCAGGAAATTATTAAATCACACAAGTTTCAATAATGAATGTATTGCTTGGATGGCATGGGAAATTGCTGAGGGATATGGCTAAGGAAATTAAAAACTTCTCAAACTCAGTGATGACAGGTCAGAGAGATGAACAGGACTAAACCATTACAGGGACTTCTGAAAACAGTACTGGCATGGGAAGATATTCCTCTAAGGGATACAAGTGAGCATTGAAGGCATGTGCATAAAAAGCAGAGGGATCTTTGTTTAGTGTTTTCTGCTGTAATTCAGCACAAAGGTTCCCTGTGATATTTTTGCTCAGCTTGGAAGACTCTGCCACCTAATTAGGAGAGGGACAAATTAAACTTGCTAAAGCACTTCTGTATCTAGAAGGCCATTTTTATGTCCCAAGAGCAAAAGTATTTTTGCTGTGCCACAAATGCCGGTTTGTGGCACACTAGAGGTTTTCCGTAGCTTAATAAGGTTGGTGGCTAGGTAAAAGGCCTCTCACAAGCTTGTCTTCCCACCTGCACTTTGCTTAATTTTGCAGTTCAATCTTAGGTCATTAGATCTTTCTAAGTATGTACCAATAAAAATTAACCCACCACTGAATTGTTATAACTGTGTCATTTGGGAAAGAACATCCCTCTCTCCATACATCCACTATGTACTGATTAATATTTTCTGCCTGTCTCAGTCACACCTCCACAGGGAGCAGGAGACGTGGGAGGTGGCAGTTTGGCCATAGCAGAGCAGGCTCTGCATCATCACTGGCCGTGCCTGACTTGCATTCTGGGCACATGTGGGGAGGATCCCAAAGGCACCCACAAAGGCTGTCAGCTCCTATCCATGCTGTATTACTGCAGTTTTGGGAAAGAAATGTCAGCAGCCTGTAACACAATAATGCATGATGAAGCAGATAAAATGACTCACTGGTCTTGTCTGCAGTGCTGTTTGCAACCTAAATAATTTCAGGGCAGAAGGCTGCAGAACTCTGAATCTGGAATTGTCTCAGCCTCCAGCAAAATCCTGCCTTTTGAGAGTTCTTGGCTTTCCACAAAAAATTAAAAGTCCTTGGCATTCAGTCCTGGCCATCCTGCATACATTATCCCAGGAGTTAAAATATAGGCTGGCATTGTCCTTCCCTTGCAAAGCTTTCTCCTTGGGTAGGTGGATGCAATCAGGTTTTAACCTTTGTTTTCTTACATGGCAATTTTGTAACCTATTTATATCGAACTGCTGGATTTCTTGGCTGCCTCTCTGCCCAGGCTTCACTCAAAGAGGGAAGGAACATCCTGTCATCATTCTCCAGGAGGCTCAGTGGGCAGAGATGTAAACAGATTGGCCAAGCAGCCACAAGACAATGGTGAAAATAGGGCAATAAAGTTAAGACTATCAAGACCTGTCCTAGTATGTCACTGTGGACCTTATTGGAAGCCAAGAGCAGACTGCATCACCACCCCTTGCAGTTGCTTCACACTAGGCAATTCCTGCAGGAATTTTTCTTCAAAGGCATCCAGACACCACCATCTAGTCAACAAACATTACATGCAAACAAACACCGGGGTTGCACAGAAATTCTCAGAGAAATCTGGGGCTCAAATTGTAGGGCAAACAGGTCAGATTTTAGTACCTACGTAATTCCAACTTGGTGGCACACCCCATACCCTTGTTGCTCTCACTGACCCTGGAAGGCTGAGACACACAGGGGCTGGGCAAAGGTTTCTTCTTGTGAATGACAGAAATTCATCAGCTCTTCAGAGCACTGACCTGCAGGCAGAGCTCACTGCTGGCACAGGACTGCTGCATTCACAGAAAAGAGCAGCTTTACAGTTCACGTGGAGGAGAAAGGAGGACCACCTAGAATGGAGATGCCAAGGAAAGCCATTGTTTTCCACAAAATCCCACAGCTCGAGCTGGAAGCCCATTTTTCTAGAAAGTTCTGCCTCACCAGCAGCAGTCACAGTCCATCTAGACTTTATAGTAGAGGCAGGGCTCCACAGTCACTGTATTTAGAAAACCCTGCCTGGCATTCAGGGATCTTCCCAATTTGGCAGCCTGTTTATTTTGGGGCCACCTCCCTGTCTGTTTTCAACTGAGCCTTTCCAAGCCTTCAGTTCTGGCCCCGATGGAGTTTTCTTCATATTTTCTCATTTTGGGAATATGTAATAAATTTATTTGGAAGCAAACAAACCAACCAACCTACCAAAATGAAACGGAAATTACAGAACTCCCTCCTAAAGCCAGACCTCTTTTCAGGAGCAGGAAGAGGGAAGGCAGAAGTGTGGGCCCCTTCATGCCTACAGCACCTGCTCTGCCTGGTTTTACTTACTTGGATGAGCATCTTTTACCTCCCCATTCCCTCCCTCATTCCCTAGAAAGGGAGGGATTGCCCTGTAAGCAAGTCCTCAAGAAAACACAAAAGGGTAGAAATGCCTGACCAGCTAAAAAAAAAAAACAAACCCAGCTGCGTGTGAAATACTCTTAAGACTCAGAAACTGATTCTCCATGGAAGCAGAGCAAGCAAGCAATTAATATTCCTAACAGAGATCCAGAATCCACCACAGTCTCCCACTGTGCTCTTTGCATTATTTTGATTTTTCTATATGCAACGATCAAGTGCAGAGATGGAAGAGCTTTCAATTCCCATTTGCTGAAGAACTCTCAGCATAAAAGCAGCAAACCAAAGTTATCTGAATTTAAAAAAAAAAATCTGTCAATCTACTGACTTTCCCTTTTCAGAGCTTTTGTAATAACACTTCTGAATCTCTGCTTTACCATATCAAAATTAAACTACTACAAAAAAAAAAAAAAAAAGATTCAGAAGACTATTGAAGGCCAGGACATTCATAAATTTTCTACCATCACCAAATTTGGGACCACACAGGAACATTACAAACCTCTTGGCTTAAAGTTTTCAAGATTGTTCATATTTTTTTTGTGCCTCACTCCTGTTTCACCTGTGTTGTTCACACATATATCCACTTATTGGTATTCCAGATAATACCAAGCACTAGGGCAAGATTACTTTCCAAGCAACATCTTGAATTATTTTATCATCACAAATATTGTTTTTCCCACCAAAATGAACACTTGTTTGCATTCCTCTTTCAGGATCTAAAAGAACCTACTCAAGAATAATGTAGAAGTGTAACACCCTTTTCTTATTCTCAGAAAACAAACCCATCAGCTGCAATCTTATCTCCATACTGATACAAAGTTAACAGAGTAGGTTCAGCATTTTAACAGATATTATGGGGAGAGGTGCCAATGAATCAAGTATGTAGTCGTATTCTGAATTTTGTAATAAAAAAATTTTGGGAAATAAATGCAAAAACTCTTCATTATCAATAAGCACCTTTTATTGACCATCTTGCCATTCAACACTCATTTCAGTCAATCTCCTAAATTGCTAAGCTACAGTCCAGTTTAGCATTTAAATAAAAGATAATGCAATTTGACTTGTACAAAAAGTGTTATACCTGGGTGGCACAGAATTAAAATTCTATTTAAAAAAGCCATAGACACAAATAACCACTACCCGTGATCTGAAAATTAAGTAAAATTCAAAGTAAAAATCAACACATATCCTCCATATGATGTTATGCTTGTAAAAATGCCTACAAAAATGTGTTTGTTCAGAAGGCAGAGTGGTTGGAAAGTATTTTCTACTTCACCATTTAACAAATGATACCACAAAAACTACTAGGCAGCAAAATATTTCAGAAGAATTTCACACTTCAAAAGAAGCCCTGACACCATTGTGTCCCAAGGATTTCCGTGGGCTAATGCAGCACAGCAACAAACCCTTGTAGTACAGACTAAAAGTGAGCTATGCATCATTTGTTACAATATCTGATTCAATGCTCAGGAAACTTAAAAATCAAATGCACCTAGAAATCTATTCATCAGATACTGGTTATTCCCATTTTTTTCCCATGCTGCTTTTAGAGCCTTGTGTCTGTGCTAAGAAGCTGTTATGAAGTTATGCTAGTTCTTTCAAAACTGATCAGCAAACTTTTTGAGAAGCATGAAAAGTGCCTGTTATGAAGAATACTTAAAATATTTTTTTGCCGTCTCCTGACCTTATTAAACTCCTACTCAAGCCAATAAAAATACCCAGAGCTATTCTGCTGCAAGAACACCAGTTAATATGCCAACACGAATATGTAGGCAAAAATAATTTATTTTATCAAGTTAGCACATGAGTGCAAATTAAATTTCTTCTGAAATTCCTAGACCCTACACAGTTTAAGTTTTTCACCAGTATCCAAGAGGAAATCTCAGCAAACAGTAAGAAAAGCTAGTGAAGTAAATCCTTCATTACACATGCAAAATGGCATTTCCTGGAAAGGCAAATATCATGTGGTTATTTTTCTTTAAATTTCCTTTTCCTGCAGGATGGAAAGTTATTCCAAGAGGAGAAAAAAAAAATCATCACTACTGCAAAATAGTGTTGTCTCCTCATGTCAGTTTTGTTAGGTTTGCTATCAGCATAAAGCATCTACATGAAAGCAGAGAAAGGGAATTCAGTTTGCAGCAGAAATTCATTTGTACCCATGCACAATCTTTTTCTGTTTGCAAAAGAAATCCAAGATGGGAAATAATGCTTTAAAACAAGGGCATTAAAATAAAATTAAAAAAATAATAAATAGAACAGGAAAACCAAGCAAAAGCAGGAATAAATTACTGAGGCAGCAAAGGAGATTGTTAGAAGAGATGACGAGTTAGACCTCTGTGTAACTTCTACACAGCTGAGGTTTTGGGTTTCTAGTCTGCTCGGATCATGACGTTCTCAAAGCAGAAATAGAGATTTATTTTTTATTCCCCTTCCCTGACTGTGATTTTAAAAGCATCAAAGATTCTCTGGATGCAACAAACGTTTCACAAGGCAAATACAACTAAACACCTGAACAAAAACTTGGGTTCACTTTGCGAAATAAATTAGACTAAAACTGGAGTAGCTCACATCAGACAGGCAGCACACTTCACTCTTAAAGATTTTTGCTTGGATTCAAGCTCCACATTTCTTACTCCACAATTAGATCCTCCAGTGTCCAAGTCTCAGTGCCCATCCTTGTTACCACAGTCTTACTTCAGCAAACATGGAGCTGTGACAGTTTCTTACATGTGAAGGCATATTTCACACTACAAGGAGTGTTATTAGCTCCTAAATAATTTTTGCATTCTCTGTTCTAGAGTATCCTTTCTAAGATGCAAGAGTTTCTGTAACCAGCATTGGGATAAGAAAAGATACAAGTCTTTTCACCTTTTTTATTAAAAGGAGAAATTCAAACTAAACCAGGTAAAATCAAAATTTCTGTCTTCCTTCACTGAGGTACTTAACATTTTGAATACTAACAATTGTATAATTTACTAAATAAACCTATCAAATGTCTTGAGACATCAAATCATATAATTCATAAATATTCTAACCGAGTAAGAGAATTAATCATGGTATAAACCCCGAAAGTAAGATGATATATTAATAAGGTAATTAGTGGTTCCAAATGAGCATAAATGATACAAACAGAAAATTAAAAAGCAATTAAAAGTACTCAATAGCTCTTGAAGTTTTATGTCCCTGCAGAACAGATTTTTATTTAGGGACTGAAATCAATTACATAGGTAACAAATGGAAACAGAGCCTCACCTTAAATCTTACTCACAACTCAACCCTGCTAGTAATGCCAGGAGTAGTATGTTTCCCATAATACTACATCCAGTAAGTGTAGCTTTTCCTGTGACTTATTTTTCTACAAAAGAAGTTTCAGAAGACACAGTAAAACAAGAAGGGCTCAAGTTGCCTTTTATCTCCTTAACAACTGGGTGTACTTTGTAGCAAATGAGCTCAAGGTAACAAATACCTTGAAAAAGGAAAGACGAGGCTGTGAATGGGATGTCTGTGAAGGATATCAGCTTGATAGCCCTAAACACCAAGGTCTTCCTTTGATTCATAAGACAATGAGGCACTAAATTGAAAAAAGTAATTCTCTCTTCCAGGCCACACACTGTCACTGGTGACAGTGAATGTTCCCACGCTCACACGAGTCCCTGGACCTCTCCAAAACAAAATAACTTACTTGCTTTCAAGGCAGGCAGCAAGTTCTCATTGTTATGTCCTCAAGCTGAAGCAGAATTGTGATTATTTTGTTCTACAATGATACTTACAAAAGAACAAAACAAGGTGAAAGGCCCAACTTCCATCTGGAGGACTCAAGTGTTTTTGAGCTTTTTCTGCATTTGCAGGAATTTTTCATACCTGCTAAGCCAATGCAGATTTATGTGAACTACAGTGGAGTTTCACATTACAGAGCAAAACACAGCATCTGCTCCCTCCCTAATAACATTTGAAATAAAGGTTTAACAGTCTTCTATGATCTGTTTGTGGAGTATCAGACCAACTCTCCATTCCTAAAAGGGAAGCAATTTTTTCAAATAAACACCTAAATGAATGAGCTGAGAAAGAGCAAAAAATAATCAGGTGGTGACAATTTCTGCAAAAGAAAAAGAGCACAAATGTAAGTTCTGATTTTGTTAGCCAAAATTTTTGGGTCACTGTCAACCAACATTTCTTGCCACGATACCCTCAGAGATCTTCACTGAAAAGACTAGTATTTAGTGACCCAAACATAAAAACCACAGTTCATGGATTCCCCATTTGGCAAAAGTCATCTCAGGCAAGGGAACACACTCAGGATATTATCATTACTGCATGACATCCTTGATATTTTACAACTTCCACAGAGCAGTCCATTCCTTATGCCCCAGAAATGCCAGAGAACAGTCACTTAAAATTATTTTTACAGCTGGAAATCAGCATTTTTTTCAGAATTTAACATAGCTGTAGGTAAACAGAATTAGCAACATGTGTTCTCAACAAAGCAGCACATTCTGTTCCCCCTTGCCCACCCCCCCAAAACAGAGGCAAAAATGCAGTTCCTTCCCTAATCACAGCTCCCAGGCCAAGGACACTGAAGCTTTGTGGAGTGCGAATTCCTCCACGCACGTGACACACAGTTACACAACTGAGCAGGGCATCCTGGCCCAGTGCTCAGAGATCTTACCATGCACTTTTCCCATGTACACTAGCAAGAAATGTAATGTATTGTGCTGACTTAAGACTATGTATTTTTAATGACAACGTGATCAGTAACACGTCAGAAACAAAGAGAAACAGATACCGTCCAAGATTTTTCAAGAGGTCAGTTGAAATGAGACATCCAGGATGGACTAAGGCTGGACAAAAAATACTCTAAAAATCCTTTAAAGTTGTCGGACTTTTTTATCAGTGTTTTTAATATTGATGTCCAGTGTCTCTACTTTTCTTGTGAGCCGATCCAACATATCATCCTGCTCTTCTATTTCAGTCTGCAGCCCAAGAGCGAGGTTTTTCAGACGACTCAGCCCAGAAGACATCTCATCTGTCAAGGAAGAGAGGGGCCATAAGGAACCAAGGTGATGGAACACAGACTGTTTAAATGGACACTATTAGGGTTCCCTCTTCTCCTGGGCTAGAAAATGCTAGTTACAACTCCTCACCACTGCAGTAGTAGAAGCACCGATATGTAGTTGTAACTGCATTACCACCACAAATGATCACTTCCTTCTTTCTTCCATTAACTTCAAATGCTGAACACCAAGTTGGATTTTTATCAAATGTCATAGCCTTTCACTTCCTTTTTTTTTTAAATGTATTTTATAGAAAATTGGGTACAACTTTTCTCAGCTCAGCATACACCATCTGCTCACTATCACAACTGTTTTTCTTTAAACTTCAGAGAGAGGTATCATCAATATATTGAAGATTGAAGCAGTTATTTATCATAGATGAAAAACTCCCATTTCCAGATTTGCTAATTTCGCTACGAGATGACTATTTTATTTCATGATTGATTGGTATAAATGCTGCTGAGGCTACTAAGTTTTCCATAGCTTGTAAGTAAAACAAACATGCTTCCACTAACTCTTGTGCCTATCTTTGATCTATTCCTTTCTGATTTCTTTCCAATCTCTTCTTTCTAGGTCAGCTAAACAACGACACATGTAAGCAAAGAGGAACTTTGTCTGTATGTTACAGAACAAAGCAAGGCATAGTCAGCTGAATGGTTTCAAGAAGTAATAAAATAAATACTGCAAATTCACAAATTAAATATTCAGTACCTTTTAAGTCTCCTATTTTCAGCAAAGCATGTTTATTTAAAAAGCTGTGCAGAGTTTTAAATTATTTGGGTCCAAACTGGTCTACAATTTAATATCTGCATTTAACTGTCAGTTCAGTAAGTTGAATGTATGATCCAAGAGAACTCTTGCTTTTGGTGTTTTTTTTTCCCTCAGGTTGCTCAAGGTCAGTACAAATCCTAAGTACTTCTAAAGCACAAACATTTGGCAGAAGAGTTGAAGTATTGATGCCAATATTGTATCACTTTCCACAGCAGGTTCATATTATTCCAGACATCCTAGCTGCTTTGTTTCTGGCTGGTTGCACTCCAAATGCATTTCTAATTCAGATTTGTTATTAGTATTTGCAAGTAGCTGACCCACAGACATCCCCTAGCATTCTACCATTCAAAAAATTTGTATTTCAATCCAACTTTGGATTCTGCTATGTGGGTAGCTTTGAAATGCAGAACACAAGCAAATTATTTTTAAGTGTAAAATTTATCATCCGATATTACGTACTGATCAAACAAAAAAAGTGTTTGTTGGCAATACATTACTTAGCAATTTTATCTGGCTTAGGAATCCAAAAATTGACAATTGCATTGCATTCAACAGCTTCAGTTTTCTCACTCACCTAAGTTGTTGTCAATTTTCTGGTGGTAAGCTCTCAGCTGTTGGTTCTTTGGGTAGGAATCCCTTTGCACTGAAGAAACGACATCTGCTTTGCTGAAATCGTTGTCTGTTAAGAGCAGAGAATATAGAATGTAATATAACAGAAAACGCTGGTGACAAGAGGCTTTAAAAAGACAACCCAACCTCCCAGTCCTCACCCAGGTGGGATGGGGTGGGACCCACTGGAGTGGCTCTGCCCTCTACTGGAAAGACTTTGGCATTACACGGAGTGGAACGGAGATCAAAGTCCCCAAAAGCGTTTCTTTACTTGTGTCCTCACCGTGCTGCCCTCCCACTCTTACTGCAGGAAATAACTCAGCCTCACTTTAAAAAGGAACAGTTACGTGGGACATAGAAGCCACCACATCTTCAGTACAGGTGCAAAGAGTTTTAGGGGAAACAATTCTCTAGAATTCAAAGCCACAGAGGCTGGAATACAATCTAAGTCAGCAGCTGAAAGTCTCTGCATTCAGCAGTTTGCAAGTTTGCCCCGCACAGGTGACAGATATTCAGCATCAAAGTTAACAAACCTGAATTATCTAGCTTCCTTAAATTTGGATGGCTTTCCTGGTATTTTGACTCCTGTTCTTTACTAGACATCATTGCTTCTTTTAACCTAGTGAAAAAAAGAGAGCAAAAAGAAAACATTGTTAGACACCACAGGCTTCATTTCTGAATCTGTTAAGCAAGAAGAGATATCAAATTTACACAAGAAGAGCAAGTTTGTTAGACCTGACACAGAATGTTCCTTTAACTCTCAGCATCTGTGTTCAATGAAAGCAGAACTGGTCACTTTCGTGCTCAAAACAGTGGATGGAAACATTGCTATCAAAACCAAAACAGCATCTTCTGCCTTGGAGGCAACATATTCCCTTCCTCTAGTGGAGGATGGAGAGGAAAGGGAGGAAGGAAATCAATCCATGCAGCATTATCAGGCTTTAGGTAAGTTTCTCCGATGGAGAGAAACTGCAAGACACAGTAATTTAACAGGAATTAATCTTTGTTTGCAGCTCTAATAGGAGCCAGAGAAATACACAGTAATACACTGGTAACATGTCAATTTGCTGGTAAGATTGATGTAATCATGATAACTCAAAAGACTTTGAGGAATTACTTGTGTAATTTTGCGAAATTGAAATAATTTCCCTCATATACAAAATTATTCTTACCACAATTACAAATAAAATTAGAAGTATTTTTTCTAGGAGTTAAAGAAAACAAGGGGCTAGAAACCATCTCAGGAGTTTAACTGACAGAATCAACAGATCCTCTGAGTTCTGATTTCCTGGTGACAATTTCAGAGATGCTGTGAGAGGCAAGTCTCCAGTAAAACATTTATTTTTACTTACTTGCTGTTACCATAATATTCAGGGGCTCCATTCTGCTCTGGCTTGCTCTCTGGAGGTTTGGCTTTGAAGTAGTTTACCAAGCCCCCCCAGACACTCTTAATGCTGTTGATGTGCTTTTGACTTGTCTTCAAGTCCTGGTCCATCTTATCCACCATCTGCTCCGTGCGCTTCAGCGCCTCTCCCTGACGGACGAGCTCCTGACAGGCAGTGACAGGGAAAGAGCAGCTCGTAAAGCCAAGACAGACTGAAATAGCCAACGTTTAACAAAGAAAAATAACAGAGTTCCTTCATCTCTGTGGATTATTGGCAAAGGCAAACAGCTTTTTCACTCGCCCTTCTTCCTCCAGGGCGTTTCAATCAAGAGCTGCTACTCAGCCCCAGCATTGAACAGCTGTAAAACCCTCCTCCCTGTGCCATGCCAGGTTCCTGGTGCCTGCTACAAACAGCATCCAGGAGTTTTCTACACTGGCCTTTTGTCAGGTGGACATTTGCATCTCTTGCTGATGGAACAACCACAGCACCAAATGGGTGATGTGGCGGAAATCCGAAGGTTTACAGCAGAGAAATGAGCAAGCAGAACAATTTCTAGTTGTGAAAGGCACCTTCATTGGGAAGGGAGTCTGTTTTCACCTTAGTGGGATGTTCCTGATAATTTAGAAACAGAATAACCAAAGGAAATAAACGCAAATAAAATTTCTTCAGGCTGCAGAAATATTTGAGTTAACATTAACAGTGCAAGATTTAGGAATTTTTATATACTTGAGTCTATTATTTTCTAATTCAGCAGCACAAACACTATTCCAAAGTCAGCCAAAGATTAATTCTGGCAGGAAAGTTGCCTGCAGCTACCACTAGTGCAAAACCAAAGAACTTGTGCTCATATTCACACTAAAGTGTGGGAAATTCCAGCTGAATATTTTTCCTTTTTTCCCCCCCTCTCAATAAAGCAGCAACACACCGAAGTCAAGTTTAACCACAGGGCCTGTTTCAAGCCTGAATTCTTGACCCCTCACTTGTGCTTTCCTGGACAAACAAGTCACGAGTCCAACAAGTTCACAGGAGTCCCACCAAGAACCCCCTGAGCACAAGCCCGGGGATGCTCTCGGGTTCAGTTTAGGCATCAACACCCACGGCACGTCCCCCCAGCAGGTGACACAGGGGACAAACTGCTCTGAAACAGGGCCACAGGAATGAAGGAAATGATTAATGGGGGTGAAGCGAAGCGCATCGCAAACAGCCAACAGGGCAGGCCCTGCGCCGACCGGGAGAGCTGCTGAAAACTTCACGGTCACTCGAGAAGAGCCTTAAACGCCAAGGACAAGGCTCGGTCAGAACTGCTGACGGCAGCTGGACACACGGCCGAGCCCACGCTCGGCACTGCACAAACAGGGCGTCAACAGGGATCTTCCCTCGGAAGCCAAAGCGCCGCCATCCAGAGAACCAGGCGGACACGGAGGGTGGGAGACACCGACCCTGCACAGGGAGAGTGCCCGAGGAAAGGGGGAACGAGCCCCCCGGTCCCGGAGGGCTGAGGGAGGGGGAGCCCTCA
>VXBA01000074.1:100420-205761 GCA_013399895.1 Serilophus lunatus
GGCTGTGAGGGCGGTGGGAGCGTCGCGCGTGGGAGCCGCGTCTGTGGCGAGCGCGGGGCTGTCACGCGCGGGAGCCGCGTGAGCGCGGGGTCGTCATGAGAGGTTTGTCTGTGAGCGTGTATGTATGTGTGTGTGTGTGTGTGTGTGTGTGTGTTTATACATCACGCGAGGAACCGGCGCGGAGGGGTCGGCGCCGTGCGGGGTGTTTGTCACGCGTGGGGACCCGTGTGTGCCGTGGGCAGCGGGTCAGAGGCCGCGGCCGTGCCCGGCAGCGGTGCCCCCGGGCTGACGCCGAGGGCCGGGCTGTCCGTGCCTCTGTCCCGCCGGCCGTGTCCGTGTGTCCGCTGGCCCTGACAGCCATGTGCCGGCGATGGTCGCCTGGGTCATCTGGACCCCAAAATTCCGTCAGCGCTGCCCCCGTGTCCTCGCAAGGGATGTGGGTCCGCAGCGGCTGCGCCTCCCCCGAGCCTGTAGCTTGTAGCGCAATTAGTCTCGGCCTAATTAGGGCTGGTTGCTTTGCTCCGTGTCTCCTGTTAAATCCAGGCGGCGCAGTCGGCTCCGGGTGGAATGTGTCTCGGAGAGACAAGCCGAGCTCTGCGGTGTCCGGGATGGACGGGCGGGTGTTGGGGGGATTCTCTTCCCTGGGCCCCGAGTGACAGAACGTCTGAACTGCCTCCCGCGATAATCCCGACTGAAGAGTTGAAAAGCACAGCTCTGTGCTGATGAAAACTGTAGCACTTGTTCCTGGCCAGCTGTTGCAGCCTTCTTTTCTCACGTCTTTTTTTTTTTCTGGAAATGTGCCATTGGTGTGACAGCCAATTTTCTTAAGCCTTGCTGTGGTTCCCTAATATCCAGGGATATTATTTTTTTTAGTTTTTTTTTGTTTGTGTGGTAAACTACAGTAGGAGTTCAGTGGTATTAACAGTTCATATCTAGTTGAAATTACTCATTCATGTTACTGCAAATATAACCTGACATGGGACACACACATCAGCAGTCATTTTCCAAAGTTCATCTGTGCTCTGCTGCATTTTATGTGAAGCAAGAAGATTATTTGTGTTGTGTTACAGGACTTACAATTATGAGATGGGGCAGTTGAAGGACCAAAAACCTAAATTCCACTGAGCATCCAGTAGATTCCTCTAATCCTCTAGGGGAATAGTTTCTTGGTATAGAGATTTCAAGGTGGGGTGTTTAAAGAGTTATCTCAATAGGAAGTGACTTGACATTCAGACTAGGTGAGTCAACATTATTTGTTTTGACAGTCCTTTTAGATACTACTTATTAACATCAAGGAAATGTATAAAACCATAATATTTTTGTTGCATTTTCCATTTATTAGCAGTTCCATAGAGAAACCAAGTATTTGGGAGATTTGATTTATTCTTTAGATGTGTATTTGCTGAGTCTGGAGTTAAATACTAGGTGAGTAGTGAGTTCTGAAAGCTTAATCTGTAGCGTTAACGAATTTGAGCAAAAGAAAACCTTTAAATTGACCCATGTTGTGGTAGAACTGTTTGACATCAATACTTGAGCTTTTTCTGTGTTTCTCTAGTCCATCACTTTTTCCCAGCTCTTGGATGCTCTTGTTAAGATTGATGACTAAAGGAGCCCATTTATGTTCCAGGAGATGGAGAAACCATTGTCCTCTTCAAACAAACTTCAATTAGTTTTGACACTTTGTCTTGTTCCCCTCTCCTTTCCCTCTGCTGTTTTTCAGGTACAAAAGCTGCTCTGTATGTGTCCAGTGGATTTCCATGGGATTTTCCAGTTGGATGAACGTCGCAGGGACGCTGTTATTGCTTTAGGGATCTTCCTAATTGAATCTGACCTTCAGGTATTTTAGGCTAACTATTTAACTTCAAAGATTTTGGATTAATTCAAGTTTAGTTGTTCAATAAATGAGAAGTTAGTATGTGGTCTTTCCTGTGTATTACAAAAATAAAATGTCAGAGATAAGGGATGGATGCAGGCAGGGAAAGCAGGGATACAAGGAAGTTCTGGTGTGTGTGATGGACTATAGTCATGGCACTGGCACAGCCAAACTGCTGTCAGTGTTTTCTGGTCATTAAAGCTTAAGGAGAGAAAGGGAAGATTGACTCAAACCTTATCTGTCACTGGGTGTTCTTCCCCATGTGCCTGAATGACAGGGATGTTCCAATGCATCCCAAAGGTCAGGTTGGCAATTGAACCTTTCCTGCCTGGCACTATCCAGGGTAAACAGGCAGGCAGTGCACACAGGCTGCATTGTACATGAGCATCCCTTCTGTGTCTGCCAGCCTGGCCATAACAAGCTGGTTCTCTTCCCTTTGAATGCTGGGCATGGTATTGTTCCATGCAGGGGAAAGGAAAGATATACTGAGTCCTGGATCCAGAGTCGTTAGGCCTCACTTTAAATCCTTCCATTTTTATTTTTTATAAGGCAGCTCTATTTGTAGTTTGTAGCATTGGTATGATGTTTCCAGAACAGCAGTTAGTATTTATTAGTCAATCCAGCCCCATGAGGAAGGAAAGTGCTATCCTTGGGTTTGCAGCTGAGGGAGCTGAAGTGTTTTACAGATGTGTTATGTGACTGCATGGGGCCGTGGGATGGATCACATGAGTTGGGACTGGCCCTCTGAATTTCTAGCTGCCTTAAAGTTATTTTGGGACCTTGCTGTCAATTATTTGAGGGTAGATGCTGTTCTGGAACGCTTTTCTCCATCTTCTACAGAGAATGAACTGTTGCCTGGAATTAAAGGCTTGGATTTAAGGCAATGAATTGAGTTACTTTTCATTTGTGTGTGTTGAAATCAGTTTTGCAATATTCAAGAACCCTGTGGAGTAATCATTAGAAGCAACTTCTGTTGTTAGTCTTTCCATATCTCTAAAATATCTTAAGATCATATGGTTCAGCTTTTCTTCTCCATTTTAAACAGAATGTCTTCTTCTTTAGCACAAGGACAATGTGGTTCCTTACCTCCTCCGGCTTCTGAAGGGTCTCCCCAAAGTCCAGTGGATAGAAGAAAGCAACGCACGGAAAGGCAGAGGTGATGTCTGGATGTTTTGATCTTTCTCATGGGATGCCAGCCAGGAAACAGGAGTAGCAAAGGTTACTCAGGACATAGTACAAGGGGAGGTGAGAGGTCCTGCTGGGTTCTTAGCGCCTGGCTTTACAGCCTTTAATATTGATTTTCATTAGAGCCAGAGAGGAAGTGGAATAGCTCCCTGTTTTCCTGCTCTTTTGTACCGAATTGGAGAAGATTGTGTAGTAGAGCAGGAGAGTGGAACCTGAGGCTTGTATTCTCTACTTTGATGCTTTGTCTTTAAGCCACTTCATTTCTTGCTCCCTTTAAATGTCTTAAAATTATTATAAGAATACTTTTATATAGTACTACATAATTTTTTTTTTCAATTGGTTTTAGCCTGAGAAGTTTTTAATTATTAAAATTTTACTTTCAACATTTGAGTCAGAAATTATGACGGTCAGGGTGTGCTTCTAAATCTCATATGCAATACTGTGTTTTTCTACAGTCTGCCTCAGAACTGTATGACGTGGGAGCCACTTAAATCTTCTTGCTTTATTCTCATTTGCTCTTCCTGTGTTGGTTCTCCCTAAGAAGGTTTAAGTGGCTGATTTTCTGTCTGTCACTTTGCAGGTTTGCTTCCAGTGGCAGAAAACTTCAGCTTCTGCCTGGTGACATTGTTATCTGACGTTGCTTACAGGGATGCCTCTCTCAGGGAGCAGGTACAGTTGAAGTTTGTGCTGTTGTATGACCCAGTTTTCCAAGGCTGCAATCCTGACACATGTCTGGAGAGGAGTGCAGCACAGCTTCCTTCTGCCTTGCCAAGGGGCTGATTGCTTTAGCATCTGTACTGACGCCTTAATTTAGTTGTGTAAATTGTCAAGTATCTAGAAGATATTCATGAGTCTGCAGTTATTTTTGGGTGTCAGTTGCTGAGCACAGAGTTTTAGAATTCCAGCTTTGACACTGGATTGGGACTGCTGCATTTTCATTGTGCTGGTACATAGAGATCACTGCAGACTTTACAAGAGAAGCTCTGTAAGCTGAGTGAGGGCAATGTACTCTTTTAGTCACACATTGCTAAAAATTTTTTACAGAGATACTTACATTAATATTTGCAAGTTTCATCTGTTACAGTGATCTGCTATAAGATAATAATATCTCTTTACCAAAAGATATTTTTGTGTGTTTTTCTTGATGACTTTAGATTTTGGATGCAATTCTGCAAGTAATGCAGTTCCTGTTGGGAATGTGCCAGACACCACAAATGCATGATAAAGGTACTAATAAAAGAATCTCATTGTATTTGTAACCTCTGTCCTCTGAACTTCTCAGGATCTCCTGGATAGTGACCAGCTTTTTCTTTTGACTTCCCTTAGCACATACTTATTCTGTTTGTTGCTGACTGGTAAATACAGGAGCAGAAGTGTATTAGTTTGTGATACCTTTGTGGTTTTTCCTCTACTTGCACAAATCAGTCCTTGTAAAGCACGCTGGGCTGAAACAGTTTAGTGAAGTGGTAGCAAAACTGTGAAGAGGAAGCTCTAAGTTACTGTTAATGCAATATTATGTGTTTTTGTTTTCCAGAATATTTATGCAAGTATGCAGTGCCCTGCCTGATGGGAATTTCTCGAGCCTTTGGACGCTACAGCAATTCAGAGGAGGCTCTCCTTTCAAAGCTTTTTCCTAAAATTCCCCCACATTCCCTGAGAGTCCCAGAAGAGCTTGAAGGAATTCGCCGCCGATCCTTTAATGACTTCAGATCAATTCTTCCCAGTTCTCTGCTCACTGTTTGCCAGGAAGGAACACTAAAGAGAAAGGCTAGCAGTGTATCCAGCATCTCACAGGTTTGTGTGACTTGCTGCATGCTGGAGTCAGTGCTGAGATGATTTCTTGGTCTCTGGGGAGTTAAGACAGCATTATGCCTAGATATGCTTAGAGTCTCTCTAAACGTTGTTTGGCCAGATACAAAGCTCTTTAGTTTGGTTCCACAACTGAATTTCAAACTAACTTTGTAGTTTCTGAGTTACAGAACTGACAATAACAGTTAAACTAACACCAGTACCAGTAAGTCTTCACATGGAGCAATTGGCAAATCCTATTCCTTGAGTTATTCTCATTAAAAAGCATTATAATGTATATCTGTAAATTTGGGAAGCTGCCACTTAATGTCTAAAGTTTTCAGAAGTGCTGAGAATTCAGAAGCTCTCACTGGTTTCACCAGGAGCTGTGGATGTTCATTGTGTTGGAGGAAAAATGCACTCAGGTCCTGGTTTTGAAAGCACAGATAGTTATTCACATAGTTTCACACAGTACAGGAGTCATTCTTCTCATCTCTTCCCTTTAGTCAAAAGCACTGAACTAGCATTTTTTAACTTCCTATTTTTGGCTGGAATCGAGCTGCTATACCCAGCAATATGTAGTTCCTGTTAGTTTTGCTCAAAGCTGTGTTTCACTATAAAGTGCACAAACCCCTCCCTGAAAGATTTTTCAATGTCTTACATGTATTTTTTAAAACATGTATTTTCTGTGATCTTTCAGGTTAGTCCTGAACGTGGAATCCCCCCTCCCAGCTCTCCTGGAGGAACTGCAATTCAATACTTTGAAGGTAAATTGTTTTGCAAAAGAACAAGGGGTTTGTTGCTGTTTATAGGAAATTGGAAACAAAAGCCTTTTGACCCCTTTCTTTGCCCTCTAGAATTCTTACAGTAATTCTGTGACACACATTTAGGAGTTTGAAAAAATTAGTGTCTTAAAGACACTAGGAAATCTTTATTAACACCAGTAGTTTGCAGGCTCATTTGTTTTTGGCAGGTTTTGAGAGACATGATCCCCTCACTGCCAGGTGGTGCCTAGTACTGAAGTGCTTAATTCAACCAGACCAAAAATATTTCCGGAGATTAGGCTGAGTAATTTTGAGGAATAAGTGTTGATATTGTGCTTCACTAGACTACTGAATTGTTGGATTAGGGTCTGGAATTTTGAAGCCTTTGCACATTGGATAAACCCAAAACAAGTGCTCTATTTGAAGTAAGTGTGATATGGGTCATTGTGTAAGACTCAGAAATAAAGGAAACACTGGAGTAGAGTGTTCACTAATGTGTATTAATTACTGTACCACAAAAGGCAGAAACAGGAAAAAGTTTCAGGAATTAATATACAAACTCTTAGCCACTGAGTTTTGGAGTTCTCTCTGTGAGTTCTAAGTCAAAGCAGGGCCTAAAAATAAACTTTCCTGAATCAAGTGGAGGACTTGCTCTGCATCTGAGGTGTTTTGGTGCCTCTGGTTTTGTCTGGCCCATTGAGGATTTTAAGAGTTTGAACTTTCTGTTTGTGAATCATTCTCCTCTCAAGCCCTGGCTTAAATTAAATTTCTTCCACACTGCTTTACTTTTTCCTTTCTCATTGCTATTTTTAGGGTTATGTGTCTTCCTCGGTCATATAATGGGATTGCACGGTAATGCAAATTCCATTCTTAAATTGCCAAGCAGACCTGTTTGTCTTCTCTCAGCCCTGTTGAACCAACCTATTCTTCAATCTTATGGTCTTCATGGTTTGAATTTAAAAAGCAAACAAAAAAAAAAGCTTGCAGCTTAAAGGGAGGCTATAGCAGTAGAACAAAAACAACCTTAATTAAACCTATTGGTAAATGGTGGACAACTTTGTAAAAACTTTGTTTAATTGTCTCTCTAGTGGAGTCGTGATTATTCTAATCAGGATTTTATTTTCAGTACTAACTTCTATCAGATATTTCAGTTGCAGGCAGCCCTTGCATTATTTCTGATAATACAGTTTGTGATAGTCTTGCCTTCTGAAGAAGATGAGTGGTGACCTTGATTTTATTCTGGTCAAGGCAAATGGTTTAGAAAAAAAATGACTGAAGACTTTTTTTTGTTGTTGTCAGTAAATAATTTTTCATGAAAGCCTGGTAATCACAAGAACATTCCTCTAGCACAGCCAGCTGAGCACTTCAGAAAGGCAGAGATGTAATTTCTCAAGTGGAAACAGCCAAGAGCAGTTTGCTGAGCAAGTTGTTTGCTTAATAGAGTACTTGAATCTGGAAAATAATTTGATTCCCTTTGCTTTCAGATTGCAGTAGTGAATTGGTGTCTATTCTAAGATGAAACTGTGCTTCTTGTTCATTTGACCTAATATAGGGGAAAACCTTTCAAGACAGTTTTGACTTAATCTATTCTTTGCACTTCTGTGCTCTTGAACTAAAGGGAATTTACAAATGTTTGCAGGTAAATGCACATCATTAGTGTGGAAAGACATCTTAGAAGTGTCTATGACAATTAAGTAATTTTGAAATTAATTCTTCCATTGTGATAGTAAACTTTTAAGGAACAAATGTATTTTTTCATCATAGTTTTCTGTCTTGGTTTACCAGTAAATGACTCGAAGTGCACCTCTTAATAGATTGCAAGTTCAAGACTGTACTTGTGTTGAAAATACTCTTTAGTAGGGACTAAATGTTACCATTAAACAAAATTAATATCCTTTCTGTCCTCAAACTTGTAGTTCTGTTATTAATTTCTAATCAGGTTCGTATCTTCCTGATGGAAGTGCACTGGATCCTGATTATTACTTCTCTACAATCAGCTCCAGCTTCTCAGTTTCTCCTCTCTTCAATGGTATTAACAATAAAGAGTTTAACATCCCCCTGGAAATGCTCCGACAGCTGTTGAACATGGTATGTGATGGCTCCTTGTGAAGGCTGCAGTGAGATATTTCTGCTAGAAATAGAAACAAAGTTTGAGCTTTTAGAATTGCAAATAAGAGACAGTCTTTGTCTCTGAAGCTTTGTGTAATGTCATACTTTAGTAACAGTCCTAAAAAGCTCTCATATAAGCCATGAAGAATGTAGAATCCATTAAGTTTGTCAACTGCTTCCTGCTTGAGTCTTGCAGATCACTTGTTCTGAGGTAACTTACATCCTGCTAGGTGCTTTTGCTGGGAATGAGACCCCTTTCTAGAAGGGTTTGGTTGCTGGGAATCCATGCAAGTGACAGAAGCTGCAGGCCCTGTGTGCTTCCTGCACCAGCCATTTTGGAACAGCACAGGAGGGCTCAAATATTCTCGTGGCAGCCTTAATTTTATCTGACACTTTGCAGTGAAGTGACTTGTGTTTTCTATGACTGGACAAAACTGTGTTCAAACTGAGTCACTAGCAGGAAACATCCTTTTTCTTTTTTTTTTTTTTTTTCCTTCCACAGGTAAAACAGATTGTTGGGGATTCTCTTCTAAAGACCTTAGATGCAGTTGTAGCTGAAGTTATGGAGGTAAGTTTTTAAATTCCTTTTTTACTTACTTCTCTGCTACATTTTTTTGCCTTAATTGGAAAAGTAGTCTTTTTCCTATGTAAGGTATGCCTTCTCTTTGCAAAATGATGGTAATTTCCTTTTAGAACAGTTCTTTTAGTGGTTTAAACCCAGCCTTGGGCAGTGTAAAAATGGGGGGAGGGATTAAGGAGTAATGTTTTTCATTAACATAGGAGCAAATACTTATTCTTCTTACTTTAGTTCTCTGGTCCTAAAAAATTACAGCATTGATTGCCCAAAATTAGTTTACTGTAGACTGATGTCATTATTGCATGTTGCAGTAACACTGTCTTTTTTTCATGTAGATAAAATGTGTTGGTTGTTTTTCTGGATTGCAAATCACTGCTGCTCTTTTAGGTGTCATTTCTGACAACTTTATTAATGTTACAGTTTGTGAACTTTTACTTTCAGAGGTGCCCTACTTAATTCTGTAGGTCTGTGAGTCCTTGTTCTTCCCTTCCCTGGATGCAGTTCTGTAACAGCCTCCACCACATTTTATGGAGTTCACCTCACCTCTCGGCACAAAGCTCTGTTGAAAAGGGTGTGTGCTCAGTTGTGCAAAAAGGGCTTTGTTGTGCTCCCCAGCCTTCCTTTGAGCCCTGCTATATTTGAAATGTAGGCCTAAATGGAGACAACTTGAGTTTCTCCTTTTGCCATCTCAGTGAAGTGAGAGGTTTGAATCTCCCCCTTTTTTTTTTTTTTTGAGTTACACTGTTAGAGAGAACAGGCATGGGCTCTTCAAATCAAAAGAGTGACTGAATCTTATTTAATGCACTGAATGGCTGTACTTTTTCTCTTGATAAAAGTAGAAGGAAAAAAGTCTTGAGGTTATTTCATGTACCTGTTTTACATGCTTGATTACATTGTGGAGGAAAAATTATGTGAGGGAATAAAGTTTATTTATCCATATAATGGAAAGTACTTAATTTTGAATCTATCACGTTGCTTCTTTTCTCTTTCAGATGGGTGCTAGTACAGATCTCTATTACAAAGCATTCAGTGATACACTTTATCTTGCTCAGTTTAAAATGCTGAGAGACACATTATACAATATGAAAGGTACAGTATTTATAATTTTTCTTTATCATTCATTATGTTTAGGATCCCAAGCACTGTCTGCTTTGTATTGAGTGCTTGAACACAGGGTTTGCATTTCATGGGAACTCTACGTATGGTATTAAAATTGTATTTGAAATATTTCTATATAAAAAGGTGCTATGGAAATAGAAAAAACACATTTTGAGCTCCATTAAAAATTAATAGATGGCATTTGAATTATGTGCTCACTGGTGGATTTGGCTATGAAATTTATCTTTTAAACAGGACATAAACATTATTAAATCACTTAATTTATAAAGTGACAATGAATTTTTTATATATGCTGTTATTCTGATGCATTGACTTCCATTCTTCCAATATAATGTTGTTTCCCTTTTTCCCTTTAGACCTTCCTAACTCATTTGTGAAGGAAGTCCATGATTTTGTGCTGGAGCAATTCAACAGCAGTCAGTCAGAACTTCAGAAAATCCTTCACGATGTGGATCGGCTGCACCACGAGCTGAGTCCTTTGAAGCTGCGCTGCCAGGCCAACGCTGCCTGTGTGGATCTCATGGTGTGGGCTGTGAAAGATGAGCAAAGTAAAAGATGCTCTTTGGTCTCTGCAGTGTCTCTGTCGTGTTCTAAGTTGTAGAGATATTATGGAATAGATGGTGCTCGGAGAAATACAAAATTAATGTCAGTGGAATAATTTTTGCTGCTAGAATACAAGAGTAAAGGTTCAGTTAAAAGGCTGTAAGATGAGTTGGCTGGGTATTTAGACATCTCATAGAAATGGAAACAGACACTTCCTGTTACTTGTCTACAAGAGATAGTATAATTGCTGAATTACATGCAGCTGCTTATTTTCCAGTTTCTGTTTCATTTATTGCTTTTAATGTCTTAAATATTTCTCAATGATTGTAGTATGAGGAGAGTGAAGCTTATAAATTCTCTGCATTATTTTAGAAATTGCAGTGAGCATTGCACTGTACCTAATAACAAATCTCATAATTTTTTCTGTTGGACTTTTCATTTAAGGTGCAGAAAACCTGTGCATCAAGTTATCAGAAAAATTGCAGTCAAAAACCTCAAGCAAAGTCATCATTGCTCACTTGCCACTGCTGATTTGCTGTTTGCAGGTCTGTCTGTACAGTATTTGACATTACTGTATCAGTGAGTGAGGGTTTGGGGAGTTCCACCCGTTGCTGGAACACTTATCTGCTCTTTGTCTTACTTTCTGTCAGTGTGCTATGCTTTTGAATTTTAGTGGTCTGGTGTGAAAACTAGAAAGTGCTTTTATAATTTTCTTAACTAATTGAAGAACAACATTCATGAAGTTTTTCTAACTAGTATTTAATTTCTGCAATACTTAGTTTCTTAGTCCATTACATAAACACTTAAATACTGGGACTGGCAGGTCACTGAGGTTTTAGAGTAAGACTTTGTCCTTCTAATTTTTAAGTCTTCCTATTGGACACTTGTTCCTAGTCTTACAAATGTGGTGTAAGTTATTAGGATTCTCTAAATGTTGGGACTTGTCCAGTAACTTTATTTTTGGAGAGTGCAGTTCATTTCATGTAATGCCTTGTGAAAACACAAGGAAGAACAGCAAGGCTTGACTGGCATATGACACATTCTAGGATAACCTGAAAGTGTTAGAGGCTTAAAATGTCTTAAATCTTCTGCAAAGAATCAAATCCCTCAGAACTATGTAGGGCTTGTTTTGGGTTTTTTGTATTGAGCTGAAGCTACAAGCTTACAGTTGAAATAAAAATCGTGCTGTTTCATTCTAAAGCTGTGTTTTGTTGGTTTTATTTTTCCTTTTTAGGGTCTAGGTCGTTTGTGTGAGAGGTTTCCAGTTGTGGTTCATTCTGTCAATCCATCCTTGAGAGACTTTCTCGTGATACCTTCCCCAGTGCTTGTGAAGCTTTACAAATATCACAGCCAGTATCACACAGGTAAAGGAAAAAAGACCATGCTCCAAAGTGATTGTTTTTCAACTTGTATGGCATTTTCATGCATTTAGATACTTGATGGTGATATGGCTGTAGGTTGAAATGGAGATGGATTTGGGGGAAGGGTTGGAGTTGAAAATGCAAATAAAATTCTGATAGAAGTGCATTTAGGGCCAAGCAGTATAGGTAGAACTGTGTTTATCCCAGCTATGTTTTTTTCTGCTGAAACCAAGCCCTTGTATGTCCTGAGTGAGATGCTGCAGCTGAGGCCAATGCCTAATTATCATAGTGAGGGGAAAAAAGTCACGTATCCAGTTGGAACCTCCCTTGTTTCAAGTTGTGGCTGTTGTGTCTCATTCTCCTACAAAGCCTGCTTCTGTCTGCTCAGTAACCTACTTTGCTCTTTGGGTGGCAGCCACTTGGTCTGTCCAAAGCTGCCTCTTCTCCAGACGGAACAAAGTCACGTTCCTCAGACTTCCCATACACATCCTGTGCTCCAGCCACATGACCATCTTGGCATTTGGCAGGTTTTTGTTGTTTTTAAAGGCAAAATAGTGTTGTAATGCTAAAGCAGAGCAGGTAAAGAAGTAACTGACTAAATTTAGGAATAATTAATTAAGGACTAGTTAAATGCAGTAATGCCTTCAATAGCTCATCAAATGGTGTTGATTTCTGTACTCCCTGTTCTTAGTAGGTGGCAATGACATCAAGATCAGTGTAACCAACGAGCACTCAGAGTCCACTCTGAATGTGATGCCTGGCAAGAAGAGTCAGCCATCCATGTACGAGCAGCTGCGTGACATTGCCATAGACAACATCTGCAGGTAAGCAGAGACTGACACCATGCTGGATCACATGTGCTTTTTCCCTGGCAGACAAATACTGTGCTTGTTCAGAAGTCAGTGCTCTGCTGCTGTAAAGTCCTTGTACCTTGTTTGTGAGGTCGTTTTCCTTCAGACATCGCTTTGTTCTGTCTGTGTCTGGATTGTAAAATAGTAATTCATTCTTACTGTTTGCTTCCCACATAAGGCTAGTCACCATTTTGATATTCAGCAAGGTTTTTGTTTTCTGCTTAGATTATCACATTGAGCCTTCTATAACAGAAGGATTGTTACACACTCGTGTGGGCAGTGCAGTGATCATTCTTCCCTTTTAGACAGCTACTAAAAGCAGGAGGAAAGGCACATAGTTGATGACTAGAGACAAGGAATGAAAGTTTCAAAGCAGTGGATTCTGAATTTACCTGAGTGCATGTTCACATCTTTATTGTTGCTGGATAAAGCAGAAACCTTGCTCATTTTCTAAAATACATTTGCAGCATTCCCATGGCAATTAGTTCTTATACTTTGGTATAAACTTTTTTCCCCTATACCTGGCATGCATTTGCAGTAGTAAAAACTGATATGTTTAATTGATGCATTATTTTTTTTCTGTTCATTTTTACTCCAGGTGCTTGAAAGCTGGCTTGACTATAGATTCTGTGATTGTTGAGGCCTTTCTTGCCAGTTTATCAAACCGTCTGTACATCTCTCAGGAGAGTGATAAGTAAGTTGTCAGTCATCAAACCAATTTTTTTTTAAGAGACCCACCAACCAAGAAACCTCCAAGGGGAGATTCCATAGCAGCTGATCTGACTGTCAAGTCATGTTATCTTGCCCATCAATTTTGCCTCTTTTCACTGTTGTTTCTAGATCAGTTTGTTCATGGATTAGTGTGGATTTCTTCAATAGTGTGTTTGGGAGAGGTTGTTATTTTTCAGTTTGAAAACCAACTTGTGTAACAACACTAACATGTGGGTATATAGAATGGCAATATTAAAGCTGTTATTGATGTTTAAATTCAGGACATGAACTATTTCTTACATGAAATGTAACACTGCATGGAGGTCTTCAACTATTGAACAGTTACAGGTATCATGTTGGGGGTTTGTTTATTTGTTTTTTAACAGGGAAGCTCATTTGATTCCTGACCACACAATTCGTGCTCTAGGACACATTGCAGTGGCACTGAGGGACACCCCAAAAATGATGGAACCCATCCTGCAGATCTTACAGCAGAAGTTTTGCCAGCCACCTTCTCATCTTGATGTACTCATTATTGATCAGCTTGGCTGCTTGGTCATCACGGGAAATGTAAGGAAAGAATTGGCCAGGGGAGTGGCAGTTCATGATCTCTTTCCTTTAGTTGAAATGAAATATATTTTAGAAACTGCATTTGCAAAAAGCTTTTAAAGTTTTTCTTTTCTTCACCACAGATAGCTGCTTGTACAATCCTTATGTCTCTGTGACATCAGAAAACAAAAGCTATAATGTGTAAAATGCTGTTCCTATAAAGAAGATGAGTCCCCACAGGAAATAATACAAGCTTTTTTTAAAAAAACCACAGGCTATAAAGCCCTCCAAACTCAATGTTTTCAAAAGTTATTACAAAGTTTTTATACTTAGCCTTAATTCCAAATAGGTGCACAATGTCTTTTTTCGTATCAGTTAAGTAACTTTTCAAAGTCTTATAGGTCCATACATTTAAAAGTATAGAGGATTGTCTTCTTCAGTCATAGAAGAATAACTGACATTTTCCAAATATTATTTGTGCCTCTGAACAAGTAATTAATTGCTACAACTCGTAAGCCTGAAAAAAGCTTTTTATCAGGAAGGCAGAGTTAAAGAACTTAGTAAATTTTGTAAAATTTGAGCAATTAAAAACATTAATGAAAGCACTTGTACTGTTTGCTTTATGGGAGCTGAAGTTACTGCTCAGACTACACACCAATCTGAAGAGCTTGGTAATACTTAGTGTACTTTACAGGGTTGTTCTTTAGAGAGATTGTATTCCATAAGTGATTTGGGTTTGGTTTTTTTACAGCAATACATTTACCAGGAGGTGTGGAATCTATTTCAGCAGATCAGTGTTAAAGCAAGCTCAGTTGTTTACTCTGCCACAAAGGACTATAAAGATCATGGATACAGGTAACACTTAGCTGTGTCCTCTCAGTATATAAATACTGTATCAAATATCCTTTGTGCTACATCAGGGATTTTCACTTTTTTCAAGTTCGTTCTTCTTCGATGTTAAAAGGAAACATATTAGTTTAAAAATAGTAGCACTTTGAAATGTAGAGGTTCCTGAAAATGGTGTTCACTACAGGTAGTATTGGTTACTTTTTCATCTGCAAGGAGTCAGTGTTTGTAATTAATAACTGGCATTGATTGATGATGTATGTTATCTGTAACTACAGTAATGCATCTCTTATCCCAGGAAAGCTAAGAGTGTGGGGTTTTTTTGTTTGTTTTTAATATGCTCCCAGGAATTGTTAGGGATTAAATGCAAACAACTGACAGCTTAATTCTTTGTATTTGCCTTGTAGTCTTTGCTACAAGGTGTGATTACCACTGACTCTGTTGGTATTTGGGGTGGGCTGGTTTGTCTTTGAATGTGGTGGTATGTGAATAACTGATGGGACTGTTCCTGTCAGTAAGTTTTAACAGGCTGCCTGAGCCAGTCTCAGCTTTAATAACTGATACAAGTTCTAATTCTTCCGTTCAAGAGCTTTCCCAAACCAGAAACACAGCCTTTGGCTGCTTTTTGTCTGCTGCAGGAAGGTACTTTCCTTTTGGCCATGATGGAATCATAAATGAAATGTCCTCCAGAGGCACAGCCTACAAAGTTTTTCACTTAAATACTGATGGCATTTCAATTATCAGTAAAGTGATGTGCTGGTCATAAAAACAGAAAACAATCCCTCCAAAAACTACTGAGTAAAAAAGATATCAGCATTCTTATTACAAGAATTACTGCCAGTATTGTGAAGAAAGCAGTGAAAATATAAAATTTTGAGGAATTGCTTGTTAGTAACTGTTCTTTCTCCTCAGACACTGCTCCTTAGCAGTCATTAATGCCCTGGCCAACATTGCTGCCAACATTCAGGGAGAACACCTTGTGGATGAACTGCTGATGAACTTGCTGGAGCTGTTTGTTCAGCTTGGGCTGGAAGGAAAGAGAGCAAGTGAGAGAGCAAGTGAAAAAGGACCAGCACTGAAGGTCAGATATGCACTGGTTTTTAATTGTGTGCAGCTGTGCTTTTCTATGGATGGCACTCTAAACACACTGCTGGGTGGTGTTATACAGACCCACACACCCAGAGGAAAAACTCAAGCTTTGCTAAGCCTGAGAATGTGTTCTGCCCATGGGATATGTGTGCAGGTCTAGAATGCCTTCAGACACGTGACTGGTCCATATTTATTATCCCAGATAAAGCAGGGAATAGCTACTGTTCAGCTAAGTGTGGGTAAGCTGGAGTGTCAGAGGCAAGTCTGCAAAGAGAAATGCAGAATGCTGGGTACTGAGTACCTCTTACCAAGGCTTAAAGTGTCTTTAGTGATAGAATTCTACTTCTAATGTTAGTGGTGTGATAGGATCATAGGAAAACTACGTTTGGAGAACTCGGGGTCTTTTCCCTCTCCTTTGCATGCTACATTTTAATAGTACTAAATTCTATATAGATGGGAAATTGCTCTGAAATTAATCTGTTTTCCTTGAAGACAGGCTGCATTTAATCAGGGATGCCAACCATTCTCTTAAAAGGGAACTAAGACATGTCTAGAATCTGCTTTTCATGAAGCTTGTGGTAGACAATTCCTCTCCATGTGTTTCATGGATTCTTTAAACCACAGATGAGCAAACTGAAATGGTGAAAACCATACTGTAAACATTGCTCTGAAGTGACACTTCTAAGTTAGTTTCCATTCTCCTCCTCTCAGGGATATTTTTCCACTGTTTCAGTTCTGGAATCGCTATGGGAGACAAACTGCTGCACTGCAAATGGAGAAATGTGTGATAGATTTCAGATGGATTGAGCTAGGAGGCAGTGTTTCTTTAGTGTGAGGACACTGATAGCAGTTCTCACTACAGTACTCTTTACTCGAAGCAGAGTAAAAGTTATGAAAGGTATTCTGCAGGCTGGGTTACTTCATTTTCTAGAAGAGAGAAAGTAGGTAAAACACTGCACATGCTGTGCTCCCAAACAAAAGCATTTATTTTCTTTGATAGTTTGCCTGTGTTCCTGCCTCTCAGCATACTTAAATTTGCTTGATAACCATTAAAAGGCTTCAATGGCTTATTTGTTTAAGAAAAATATGTGGTTTTTTTTCCTTTTGCTGTTGCTGATAGTTGACGTGAATGTCCCCTGAGTATGCTCAGGGATGGAATGCATCTTCTTCATCCTCAGTGCCATATGTTATCCTAAAGAAGCTGATATTCCACTTTTTGTATCAGAAATGCTGATAGAAAAGGGGGTTTGCTGCAGTTCTGTGTTGGTGCCACGTGCTGGGTTCTGGCTGTCACAGTTTGCATCTTTGCTCTGGCTCTGAAGCAGTGACTCACGTGCAGTGGATTGTCCTGAAGACAGCAAAAACATAGTGACTTTTTCCAGTTGTTCCTACCCCTCAGAGTGTCTTGAATGCTGTTATTTTATTCACTTCAAAATGTTTTAGGGCCCATCTCTTGTTTTGTTTTATCTGGACTCTCCAGGAAAGATAACTACAATGTGTTTTAGTTGGGTTATGTCATTATTGTTTCATCTGAAGACTGTTTGGCTCCTCTCTTTTTTTTTTTTTTATTTTTATTTCCCTTTGTTTTATTCCATCTCATGCAAAGCTGTACATCTTGCCTCTTCCCTGTGGGGTCCGCAATGTCTGCACCTGGTCTCTCTCTCGTGAGGAGGAAGGTGGAGGGTTCTCTCCTTCCCAAATCCAATGTAGAGGGATAAGGGGGGCTGGGAAAGAGATGTCTCTGAGTGTGGTGTCTGTGCTGTCACTATTTGCCTGATGAGAGAAGGTGAGAGATGATGTGCTGTGTGCAGTGAGTGTTCTCAGTTCTTAAACACTGCATTTGGCCAAGAGCAAACACGCTTGTATAACGTGAAATTTAAAAAATCCTAAAAAGTCAAAGTAAATATGTATTTTCCTTGTGCTTCTTGTATATCAATGGAAAAAACTGTTCCTCCTGTTTAAATTCTTGAAAATGCTGTCTTTTTACAGACTTACTTTGGTAATAAAATAATTCTTCTAAACATTTGGCATTTGTTTGTGGCCACCCATTTAATGTGACCACTCTTTTGCAAGTTACTGGATATCAGAGTGTTCATGGTATTAATGAGTACTTCCCTGTCTTTAGCTCAAAGCATAATATCTGACTTCCAAACATTGATAACCCTGTGCTGACAGGGTAAAAGAATCCCTTCAACAGTCCGTGAGGAGCCACCTGAAAAGGTTTGTTAAAAGACTTCAGGGTGTGCTCAGTGCTGTGGGTTTTGTGGATGTTCCCTTGACCACCTCGTGCACAACTATTTGCAGGGCACAGAATTGTAATTGGCAATGTGTGAATGAAGGAATGTTTGATGCTTGAAATACATCCAATAGCAAGTATTTTAGAAATGCTTTTATAAATGTTTTGGTAATTGCCTTTTTCTTTTCCAGGCTTCCAGTAGTGCTGGGAATCTGGGTGTGCTTATTCCTGTCATTGCTGTGGTGAGTATCCAATGGTTGGTTTTTTGCAAACAGGATAATTTTTCTCACATCTATCAAGTATTGGTGCTATTTCATGGTCAGATGGTTTGATTGACAGCTAGTGCAGAAGTCAGCATCCAAGGGAAATGTAGTAGTACTGTACAATAATGCTTCTTGTTCTAAGGGAGAAATAATTTGTTTAATAATGACAAATCTCTTAAAAATATAATTAATCTTTTGTGATTCAGGATTAGATTGTTTCAAGCCCTGAATTCAAGAGATTCATGAGCTAAATAATACCACAGGGAATATTACTTTGAATAGTGTTTGGCATGCAGTGTGATAAACAGCACTTATGTGTGGCCTGAGGAGAAGTGAAAAACAAAAGTTAATAGAGACAGAGTTAAAAATAAACCCTAATTTGGCAGCGCAGTGAATTCTGCTTCTTAGAAGGGAAATGTAGAAGTTCTGGAAGTACTTTTCTGTTTCAAATTTTTATTGATGATATATTTGTTCTGAATAGCTTGTGATAACTGCATTTTCCTTAACCAGTGTGACCTTTAAATGGAGTCAGATAGTGCCAGAATCTGAAGCAAGAGTTAATGGTTACATTATGGTTGTTGAAGCAAATATTTGAGTTTCTTGCACAATATATGAAGACCATGAGTTTTGAGCAGTAGCTGATTTGCTTTGCTGCTTGACCTCTTTGCCTTGAATAATTCTTGTTACTTAGGTCCCAAAAATACCTGTATTTGAGATGCTCCAGCTCATTCAATCATTGACAAACCAATTAAATCTAGGGCATGAATATTTAACCTTTTGAAAATGCTTTTCTTTGTATATACTTTTCTTTTTGAATACAGACAAAACCAATAAAATGTGTGTATGAATGTTAATGGTTTCTGTTGTGCACCTTCAGTACTGAAAATTGTCCCTCATGTCGTGCACTTAAAAGACAGGAAGGAAGGGAAACATTTGAATTTCCTATTCTGTATCAGCTCTTCATCATTCTTCATCATCTCACATCAGTATTTCACTGTCTGACATGTTAAAAAGTTTTGTATATGGAGCATATAATCATAGTAGATGCAAAACTAGAAGTGTCAGTGTATAAAAGCAAAATTAAATCAGTAAGTTAAACTTAATAATGGAAAACATCTTTTTAAGAATATTCATAAACGTTAATATAACTGTAGGCTTGTAGGTTAATTTGAATATTTTTCCTAATGTATGACAAATTTAGAATGTATTTAGATTGATACAGTATTTGATACTGCAAATAATAATTACAATACTCTTAACTGGCTTGTAAGGCACAACTTTTAGAAGTTATGATGTAAAAAAAAGTGTGCAGAGGCAAGTCTGTTCATTTGATAACTTGAGTGTACAGTGCAGCTCCATTTCTATACCAGGTAGATAGCGATGGTCTGCAGGATGTAGGGAAATCTCATTTGCAAATGTGAACCAGGGTTTGTGCAGCATTTGGGTTGTTAACAGAATGATTCTGAAAGCTTGCAGTGACTTGAGAAGTTTCGACCATTCAATCAAGCGTGAAGAGTGTGTCTGAATTCTTGACAAAAGTAATTGCTGTAAGTGGCTTTTTCTTTTTAGAGAGGGTTAGGTGATACTGAGCCAGTGAAAAGAGCATTTTGCTGGCTGCTTTTCCTATACAGGCCATTCTGAGGATATTTATATCATTTACCTAGTTGGCCTAATTCCAATAGCACTTGTACCAGTGAAGATCAAAGAAAGTATTGAAGCAACACATGTTAAATTGGGGGAAAGTAGGGGATCCATTAGTATTTCATTCTTCCAAAACATTGCTGTCTCCTCTTATTTGGTACACTGGTACATAGGATTCTGGATGTTCCTACAGATTGTGTGTATTCACTAAATGTTAAATGAAATGCAAAGAAAACAAAGAATGGAGACATCTGGTCTTTTTCAAGTTAGATTGTGTAAAATTCCCAGGAGAGAGACTTAGGTTTCTAGGACTGGTCATGTATTCAGGATTTCCTTAATCCATTATAAACAGATATCCTGGCACAAATTTAGAGCCTAATTTCAAGAATCCAGATAGTCTAAATACTTTATTGATTACATTTTATATACTGATGTAAAACACAAAGTGGAGGTTACTTTGTGATTTTTTTTTTTTATATTAATACACTTGTGTCAATACATGGCACTAACCATTTCAAATTGCAGTCTAATTATCTACTGCTGTGAGTCCATTCACTTGAAACTACCTGTAGATAATATATTTTCTTTCAATACTTTCAATACTTTTACATTAGTTAAGACAACACTAAATTTTCCTTTATGATACTGGTACATAAACGTGTGACTATCCAGCCTGTGGATAAGAACATGTTGGAGGCCTTCCCTGCTTTCAGGATTGGGCTGGGTTGGCAACTCTTCCCATGAACAGGAGGCAGCTGGTGCGATGTTCGTAGATGAGAAACAAAAAGGGGCGGTCGACGACGAAGCGGATCTGGGTGGAAAGAGGCATGAACCCCACAGTGGTTATTGCTGCAGCCTCTGTGCCTTCCTCGTTCACTGTTATTGTGCCTTGGTGGTCGAACTGTTGAAACAAAGAGAGGAGAAGTTGAGGCTCTCCCAGGTACACGCAGGTGATGTGCTCGCAACCTCCCCTCCCTCCGTGTCCCATGTGTGGCTCCCTGGTGACAATCCTGCTGGTAGCACCTACACAGCAGCAATCCTTTGGGTTTCGTTTTATGAACAAGCCTGTCCTGGCTGACCACGACACTCTCTTACTGCCTTTGACATCTGATTGTGTGAATAGACAAGGACAGGCAGAGGAACCCATATCCCTCCTATGTCCTTAGTAAAGATGAGAAAAAATATTATTTTAGCTTACTGTGCAGTACTTTTACTGTGTTGCCATGTTATCAGGTGATACAGTTTAATCAGAAAGGAGATGAGAGGAGCAGTAAATACCCTGTTGATGGTGATCTTCTCGTCTGATATACCAGAGTAGTCTCCTTTTTCGTTGAACAGTTCTTCTATTCCCATGGATTTCAGGTAACCAATCAAGCTATAACTCCTCTCCAGCTTAAATTTAGGCAGAACCACTTCTCTTGTTCTTGTGAAAATAAACACAAAAAAGAAAAATCATTGAGCAGATACATATTGTCACGACTCCTTTGCTTTACAGCTCTGTTGTGGTTTGGTTTTTTGCTGTCTTCAGCAAGCAGGACACAAACAGGACTGTTTACTGTACTTTGCTTTCAAAACTTGAGCATCATGACTTGAGCTATGCTTAAAAAAATTAATTCCCCTCCCAAAACTGTTAGTTTGTCATTTTGATGTTTCACTTAGGGGGATTTGCATTGTGTGTATAAGGCACGAGGCTTTGGGCAGTTCAGTGCATGGGTGGGGACACTTGTAATAAATACCGAGCTGTCAGATTTTCTGGAGTGCTAAACTGGAGTTATGTCACTTACTGTATACAGTATAAACAGGTTGGATTCCTCAGTAGCTCATCACATCATCTCTTTTTTATCAAATCTGAAGGCAGATGCACCTACTCTGTCATCTTGCACAAGACAGGCTGTATAATTTTTCCTCCCCCATAATTGTGATGTCCATTGTTGGTTATGGAATGTCTGCCTTTACACATTTCTGTTGAAATGCTCAGTGCTGAACTGAACGTGGGCTGCTTTCCATATGGTTGAGATTATTCCACACAAATAACCTGTTATTATCATAGTCCTGTTTTTTTTCTTGTCATTGTAAACTTTATCAAGAAGAACTTTTTCTTTAAATCTGCATTAAGTACTCAGTAGAAAAATTTTTGAAACTTCCCTAGAATTTTCCATTTCAGTGATCCTTCAATTTCTTGACAGCATTGAAATTTTTAAAGATCACTGGTCCTGATTTTTAAGTGAATAAATCTATTGGGGGGGGGTGGGAGAGGAGGAGAGGGTTAAAGTTGAATGTTTTTAATCAAAATATAATATATTGTCCTCTGTGCGCTTTACTTACCCTTTCCAGTCTCATCAAGAAAACACATTAAGACTTTAACAAGATGTGCTTTTCAGCAGGTACCTGTTTGTCATGCTCTTCTGCCATTTTTCTACCACTTGAGGTGTAATCTGCTTTTCGAGGGCTTTCATGCCAGAGAGTTTGTGTGGCAGCACAAGGAGCATGCTGATGTTCCCCACGAACGGGAGCTGGATCACCCCGCAGTCCAGCTCAGGGTCAGCAGCAGCAAGGAAGTTCCCTTTCGTTTGCATCATAGGAACCTTTATTGTTTGCTTCTCATTCAGTCGGAAACTTCTCTTCATAGTCATTTCCACTGGAAACTTATTCTCCCAAGTTCCTGTTAATACAATGCAGGAGACAAATAAAACCCCAAGATCCTTGTTTAATAAAATAGTCTCAGAATAATAGTTTACTTTAATCTTTAAGTCATGTGAATGGGGAATTACTGTAGGAGATTGTTGATTTGAGTTCAGCCTGAATTAGAAGATGAGTTTTAAAGTGACTTCAGAATTGCCAGCTTTCTAACTTAATGTTGTCTGATTGAGTTTTCTCAATTACAAAAGCAGTTAAACCCAAAGTGGAGAACTCAAGGGGATTGGTGTGTGCTATTTTTCTCTATGAGAAACCCAGAAATGACATCATTTAAACAGATGCAAAATACTTGCTAGGGTTTGCCCCTCACAGAACCCAGCTGTGTGTTTTGAGATCTGATGCTTGAATCCAGTATTGAAGGCACCTGTTTTGAGCCATGGCTTGTTGAGTTATACATAAGGTTTTAAAAGCTATGCTGAAGGCATCTTATCTTAGTCCATTCAAGGCAGTTAATTTTCTGTCTTAACAGAGCTTAGAGTTGGGATGTTGAGAGCTTAATTCTATGACCCAGTTTGATGTGATAACCGTCTCCTGTAGATGTGCTGAGATCTAACAGGCTTATGCTCAAAATAATGCAGTTCAACACATTTTGCAGCCCAGAAAGCTTTGCCATCAAGGTTTGAATCTTTTTATGTGAAGGTACTTTGAATTCCCCAAATGTTTACTGACTGAAAGAAAATCCTTTTTTAAAAGCAGTGTTCTGTTAGTCCCTTTTTTAGAACCATGGCTCTGGAATATACACTATTTCTTTCCTAATGGGCAGACAAAGCTACAAGATTATAATTGAAATAGGGTTACTAGCATTTCTTGTTAAAACTCTGGATTTTAGGTCACCATTGGCAAGCAAGTATGTAGGGAATGTGGGTGTGACTGGAAAGCCTACAAATTTAACCTTTAACAGTGCAAGTGATTCTGAGACCCTTAATCTGAGTTTGCCAAATTGTCTGTGAGATAAGAAAAAAAAAGCCTTAACTTCAAATCTTAATAGTTTCTTTGTATGTCAGGCTGGTGGGGACCAGTTTAAGAAGTGATGTGACTGTGGTTAATATTCTGAAAGGAAGGGGATATAAAATGGATTAGGTTATTCCCAAAGAAGTTTTCTCACACTTTGGGAAAACCCAAGATCTGGCTGTTCTTCAGGGAGAATTCTCAGGCACAGGACTCTGGCTGGCTAATGGCATGGAGATGCTGTGGGCCAGGGGAGCTCCAGCAGCACGGTCAGCACCTGGGCAGGGAGACATGTAGTTAGGTCTTCTTAGGAGGAGAGGAGCTGGGGAATATTTTTCTTGGATTCAGTTTTGCAAATGTGTTTTCCTTGGGGTGAAATACTGGTCCTGGAAAGGAGGCATGTGGTCAGCTTTGGTCAGCTGAAAACAGGTGGCACTTTCTGACTTTTATGACTCTGTTTTGAGTCTTCCATAAGACATCTTTTGGATCCAGCTGTGGTGGCAGATGTTGTCTCCATTGGTTGATTCTGCTGTTTATTAATGATGAGAATCTTAGAAAAAAAAATAATAAGTTTTTGGACCTGTCAAAATTTGTCAGTTACCAAAATTGCTGTGGCTAAAATTGCCAGTTCCTACTTGATAGGGAGCTCATAAAGGATTGTTCAGAGCTCTGAGCAGTGGAGGGTGGATCTCAGTGGGAGGTAGACTGGACCTATTCAAGATAAAATGAGCTTCTTACCAATGTGAAAAATTTCCCATTAGTTTCTTGATGATGTTTAATACAAAAGGAGCTTGAGATTTCAGAGTGTGTGGCAAGTATCCCATTACTTAGTATCACTTGTCCTGAGAATCTTTATGTATCTGAGAGAACACCCACAGATTTCTTAGCTCTGAGGGTTTCCCAGAGCTTGTCTGCAATGGTACAAACAGTGTAAATACTGTAAGTGGAAAGGTGTGGACAAAAGTTAGCATGTCTGGAAGGAATAGCGGGGAAACTAGGAAACCCAGGAGCAGAACTTGCTTCAGTTCCACTCAAAATAGAATTCCCCAGAGCCTGTAAGACAAAAGAGTGGGAGACACCAACAGAGAATTGATCTTTTTGTTTTGAAGGTTAGAAATTGCAGCTTTCACCAGATGGCACCAAGGCAGTTTGGATTAACAGAACTATGTGGGCAGAAGAAAAAGAAAAAAGTCTTTTTGATCATGCTGACTGAAGCATTCCAGTACTACAGCTATTTATTTTTTGGTGGTGGTTTTGTTATTTTGAGGTAGCACAAGTATTTCATAATTTCAGAGTGAAACAAAACAGTATTTTAAATTTGATTGAATTGTGGTAAAAGTATGTGTAGCTGTTCCACTTTGCTTAATGCTTTCTTAGGATGGTCTAGTGCACAGTAAAGTCATGTATTTAGTATCATATGATCATCAGAAATGTAGCTTGGGATACAAGGAAGTGCTTTCTGAAATGGCACCTGAGAATAGGACCTTATTTGGATTTTATGGTAATAATTTCTTCAGACCTCTTAATGAGCTAAGTGGCATTATTCAAGGAAGTAATGCCTTGCAGGTGAGGAGTAAAAAAAAGGTAAGTTCCATAAACATACAGGAGTGCTGCTCCTATAACCTGCTGACATGGCCCTTGAGCCTTGGCTTCCTGGAAGTAGAAACATAACTGGGGAAAAATAAACTCTTTTATTAATTATGGAGAGCGTTGTACTTGCAAACATCGTTATCCTTCTGATCTAATCTGACTTTCTTTACCAGTGTTTTAAGTCAGCTTCATCTGCTTTTCATCCTAAATAGTCAGTGACAGATTTCCTTTTTATCCTCAGTTCCTCTTTCATTGGCACCTCCCACCTTTTGCTCATTTAATACTATTTTAAAAGTTTGTTGTAAAATTAACAAACTGTCAACCCGAGGCAGATAACTTACATTGCAAATCTCATCACAGGCTCTTTGTTTAAATGTAAAGAAATTTAAATTAAGGATTTGTGGTTAGAATATATTGTAGTCTTTACTTTGAGCCTCTTTAACTGTTCAGCCTCTGTAGGAACCCATATCAGCAGACAGTTCTTGCTAGATTAACTGAAATATTCCAGGTAGTGAGTGTGTTTGTAGAATACAGTTTGTTATTTTCTTCAGTCCCTTGTTGACAAGGATTGTGCTCTGATAATATTAAAAAAATACGTATTTAAAGCTGAAATTCTTTATAGCCGTTCCTATGAACCCTGAAAACCTCAGAAATGTTAAGTGTTTCAGTCAAAATCAACAGTACCAGTTCAATGAAGCCAGGACTGAGTGTGACTAACAACTTGCATGTGCATCAATACCTTTCTATCTGAGACTCCTACAAACCTTATCTTTTGTGGGGCTATTCTGCATTTATATGTTGATTTTTAGTCTCTAGGGTTTTGGATGTAATAACTATTTGCTCTATGTGTACAGTACTCACAAACTTCAGAGCGTGACTGGAACATCTGTGTGTTGTAGAAACATGCAAAAATGGGCTACTAATAGAGATCCTTCTTAAAGGAGTCAGTAGATTTGGGGGTTTTTTTGTAGTGTAGGCTTGACTTATTTCAGTCTGGGATTTCTAGCGATGTGTGAAGTGAATTGCATACTGAGAAAATCCATCACTAAGATTGAAATAACAAATTCTTACCTTTAAAGTAAAGGCAGTTAAGAATCATCATCAGCGTTGTGGGGCTTACATTCACAAGAGCTTCCTTTATTAATCCTTTGGTCAGCTTCGAGATGCGTTCATTGGTTTTGGTTATGAAGTTGGGATCTGAGAAATCAGCTGGTTGGGCATCAGCAAAGTAGTAAGTTTTGGTGTTGTTTCTGAAATCATTCAGAATAGAGAAGTCCTTCTCAATGTAAATATCATTGACAGACCTCAGTGTGTAACCAAAATTGCGTCTGAAGAGCCGGTGGGTGAGTTTGCGGAAGAGATTGTGGACGGTCATGAGCTCGTATTTGGTGCTGGCATTAATGAAGTCTTGAAAGCCAAGAACAGATAACACTTCCTGCTGAGTTTGAGCCTTCAGACCCAGGGAAATCATAGCCATGGCAGTGGAAATACCAACAGGAGCCATGATAATATTATCTGAAGAGTTGACCTTGTCTGCCACGCTGCGGTAAAGGTTGAAGCCAAAGTTTGCGTTGAGGATATTGAGGCGCTGGATTCTGGTTTTGCCTTGGAATAATTCAAGAATGTTTCCTTGCTGAACTTCAGAAACCATGTATGGGCCAGCATCAATAACATCACTGTAATCATCTTCACTCAGTATCTTTTCGAGGTCTAGATAGTCCTCTTCTTCCTCCTCCTCAGGAATCAAGTCATTGGTGATGGTGTTTTCTCTGTGGAACTCGAGTGGCAAGTTTGGCATATCATAAGTCCCATTTCCATGTGACTGTGCACCTTTAAGGCTTTCAAAATGCTCTACGAAGTCCTTGACTCCACAAAATGTGGAGGTTATAATGAGAGCAAGGGCAAGCAATTGAAATAGGAGCTTCATTCTGATGGGTGAAATCCTGGAAGACAACACAATTGAGAGAGCAGAGGGTAATTGAATTTCAATAATTCTAGTTATCTATTCCCTAATTTTAACTCCATGCTGAATTCTGTCAGAGCAGATGAGCTATAGTTACCTTATTCAACAGCAATTTTTTAGTGGAATAGATCTTAATTAGATGGATAAATCTGTTTTACTGGTAATTGGTTTTGCTTACATAATGCCTTCAGCCTGCCAAAGAATTGTTTGACTTCCTCCCATGCAAGTAGTCATTACTGGCATATTTCAGGAGTACAAACTCATTATGTGTGACTTTTCATTTATAAACCTGTTGCACTTAAAATGTGCACTGTGTTACCAGTGTGTGCTGAAAATATGGTGTGAAGGTAAGTTTGAAGATTGGAGTTTGGGAGGAGGAGGAGGGACTCCTGTCCTTCTCCCCCACAGGAACATACCAGAAGGCTGAGATGTACTGAAAAATTTGGAAAACAGACATCCTGTAGCTACAACAAAAATAGGAGTTTTGTAGGAGTATTTTGGAATACTGTCATCTGATGGAATAAAGGAGATGTGGGTGTGTTAAAAGATGTGTATTTGCACTAAATACCATTAGTGGGACTGCACTGGGGGAAGTGTTGGGCATAACTGTGTGTCCTGTCCTGCTCATGGTCTTACTTGGGTGTGTTACTCAGTGTCTGCAGCCTTTCTGCAGCCACTTTTCTGACATTGCCCGATTCTGCTTTTTGTTTAGTTATGTTTTGTTTCATTTTATTTCTGTATAGCACTGCAGGACATGTAGTTCTCTCTGTTTTCATCATGATACGAAGTCTCTGTGAGTTCCTATTCAGAACTTTGCTTCTCTAGGCTTAGAGAACTAGAACTGGGATAACACTAACCTGACCTGTTCTGTTTGAGAATACATTTAAGTAGAACCTACATTTTTCTAAGGGAAAAAGTTAATCAATCTGTTCATCTACTGAGTATTAGACTGTTGCATTTTTAAAATATCTTTAAAATCAAGAGTTGTCTTAGATATGTACTGTTTGAAGAGAATCCATCAGACTTAGCTGTAAAACACTACCAAGAAGTGATTCTGAGAGTCTTTCCACCATAATATTTGGTGCAGTAATTACAGTGATCTTAAAAAGTTACTCTCTCCCCAAACTAATTTGCTCGAAGTCCTAAAACCATTTAAGGTGATTGTCCCATATAAAAAGAATGCATTCTTTTGCAAGAATCAGGGATCCTTAGAAGGTGTTTTCAAAATAGTTTTAGACTGGGACTGAACAGTCTTCAATCAGTCTTTATCTTGTTGTTTCTTCATAAATTCATTACCTTTTTCCCCGCCCCCAGAAGTCAGGGCCCTTAGGGCTGAGAGAGATACTCTGTCCAGTAACCACTGATAAACATTTTCTCCTTTTGGCACAGCAGAATTTGCTGTCTGTATTCCCAACTTTACATTCTCGTCCTCCCCAAAGTTCAGCTGTTGCTCAGCTGCACTTAGACGACAAAACATTCCCCCTGTCTGCAATGCACAAGTCTTTGGGCAGATCTACCTAAAATAACAGAAGAGGTAAATGAAGCTTACCTTAAAGCCACTGTACGGGAAGGATGTGTTGAAAAGCTCAAGTAAGGGGAGCAGCAGGGTTTAAATCTGAACTTTGACGCTGGTTTTTTGTGTATCTCCCAAAGTAAACATTCTCTAAACCAAACACTGCTAAACTTACTTCGTCAGCCAAAATCCCTCCCTTGCCTAGTGATCTCTGCTGAATTCTCTGTTGTTTGTTGAACTACTTTTATGGCTTTGCAGGTACTTGTTCACTTTTGAGGAAGATCTTTGAGCAAAAACTGGTGTGTGTGTAAAGTTTCAAAGTCAAGCATGCACATAAACTTGACTGTTAATGACAGGAATGTTAATGACGTTGCTGCTATTTTGTGCTGAAATGGGAGGGGGGCAGAGGAGCATCTTACTGCAGATATATTTGAGGCCTCTCTGATTGTGATGGTTGAGCTTCTTGAGCCACTGTTATATTGGTGCAAATACTTCCATTGGACAAGCAACTTTTTACCATAGTGCCGTTCACCAGATTAAACACAGATTAATTTTACTATAATAGGGGGATTTTTTTTCATGTTTTTTAAATGAACAATCTCCCTCCAGAATTACAGATACATCTGAAGCTGGCTTTAAATAAGATTTCAGCGAAATACTGGTGGCTTTTATACCTCAAGGGAAAATTTCAAGCTAGCTTAGAATGTTACATTTTCATAATAAAGTTTTGAGTAATAATATGCTGTCATATTGAATGAAGCTTGCAGTTTAATGGGGAATTTCTTTCACTTTTTATACACTTGCCTGTTCCTCTAACTCTTTAGGCTAACCCACCATAGTTTTGTTATATAAGTTTATTTAAAATTACATATCAAGTTGGTTGGGAGAATAAACTACTCCTCCAGTGGTAGCAGCTGTTTGTGCAAAAAGTATCGGAGAATTTTGATAAATGTGTTGAAAATAATGCTCTTTTTCTTGCTTGTTTAGATAGTAAATTCTTCAGAACTGATGTCATTCTGTGCGTGGGTGCAAACAATGAAAGATCCCCAATTGGTGCCTCAATGTATTTCCACAAATCTCATAAACAATAGCAACCAGAAGTGTGTTTGGCTAATATTTATTTAGTTTGGAGTTCTTTACACTGAAGCAAAGCTACATAGCATTGTCTTCAGCACAGTATAAAGGGCCTTGTGGTCTCTTCCTCTCTGCAGTTGATACTGTACTAATATTATGTATTCTTTGCAAAGGTTACTGTGTCAGCATGGTGTTATGTCTGTGTAAAACAAAGGAAATTCTTCAGGCATCTCAAAAAGCTAGCTTTTCAGATCTCTAAAGAGAACTTAATTTCTTCAATGAAGCATAGCAATATAATACTAGTTTTTATAGGCAAGAAAGAATATTACCTTTGTAAATCATAGTAAAACCTGAATAGATTCCTTAGGGTGGAATTAAGTTACTGTAACTCCTGCCATTTTCTGATGTTAATTTTTATTTCTTTGGTAGCTCACTAGACGTTTGCCACCCATCAAGGAGGCCAAGCCCAGGTTGCAGAAGCTGTTCCGTGACTTCTGGTTGTATTCAGTGCTGATGGGATTTGCTGTGGAAGGATCAGGTAGTGTCATTTCTAAGAGAACAGCATTGCTGTTCACATCTAAACTTCTGATGAATGTAAATAAAACTGCAAGCCATTCACAGCAGATGTAAGAAACATCACAGACATAAAGACACTGCAAGGCAAACAGCTTATATGTCAGTTTTCTGGTTGGATTTCTTTACATCTTTGCTGTTTTGCCATAAGATTCAACACAGTGCAACTCGTACTTAGTTTTATTCCTAAGTTAATAGCCTTAGTTAAGTACGAGTTTTGATAGGTAAATTCCTGAAGTGGAAGGTCAGACACATGGAGTACAGTGGTAGTCAAGTAGAAACTTCTTACCCAGTGAGAAACTTCACCTAAACATGTTTTTTTAACTTTGAAACATGGATCACATGTGTTGAGTGTTTGTGCTTAGGTACATAAAAGAATGGCCTTAGGAAGTAGTGCAGAGCTTGGTAATGCAGGTGACTGGGAAAATTGATTTTTTTTTTTCTCCCTCACCCCAGCATCCTCCTTATACTTCTGTTGCAGGTCTTTGGCCAGAAGAATGGTATGAAGGTGTATGTGAAATTGCTACCAAGTCTCCATTACTCACATTTCCCAGCAAAGAACCACTTCGATCTGTTCTTCAGTACAATTCTGCCATGAAGAATGATACTGTGACTTCTGTAAGAATTGGTTTATTCTACAACCTCCTTCCATGATGTCTGCCAGTGCTAAATGATGTGGCATCTGTGATATGTTGAAATGGCACAACACTCCTTCCACCTGCCTCCTATTATTGAAAAGCATCTCTTTTATACTTCTGTCCTGACAGCAAAGCACATAAGTGGTTTGGGGTTAATTTTATGGAGTATTAATACAAGTGTTTAGGGTGGTGGCTACACCATCTCGATTAGATGTAGTGGCCAAGCCTTTATGGAGATGGAAGTCTTTTAGTACTTCTTCATTCATTTTGTGTCAGAGGAAAGTTGCACTGTTTAAGAAAAAATCAACACAGTATGGAAGGAAACAACACATTCAGTCTCTCAAAGGAATATTGAGTGAGCTCTGGCTTGATACCTGTAGTCTTCTCTCTCAGTGTTTGCAGGATGGATTTTGCCCAAGGACTATTTCTGGTAGCAGTGTAAAGCAGGTTGAAGAGTTGGAGTTTATAAAATGTCTTTGGCTCACAAATAATACAGAAATCTTCACTGTGCCTGATTACTTAAATCTGTGACATCTAAGAATGGCACAACAGATACCTGAAATCTCATCAGCTGGACAGTGTTGATGTTGGGCCAACTTACATGAATTTAGTGTTGAGTTGTATTTATTCATTGGTATAACTGCATGGAGACTACCAGTTATTTCTTCAAGGAACTTGACTCCAGATTTAATTCTGTTCTGTGTATGAAGAATTGTGACTTGCTGGGTCAGGGCAGGTTGGTCTGAGTGTGCAGACAGAAGTACTCTGACATATGGTTTGCAGAGGTTAAGAAGTTAATAGAGTAATAGCTGAATGCATGAGTTTGAGATCACAAACTAATATAACACTTCCACTTCAGATAACTTCATGTTTTCATCTCTAGGCTGAATTAAATGAATTACGAAGTACCATAATAAACCTCTTGGATCCTCCTCCAGAAGTGTCAGCATTGATCAATAAGTTGGACTTTGCCATGTCCACCTATCTCCTTTCTGTTTACCGCCTAGAATATATGAGGTATATACATATATGTGTTCTTTTAAGTGATGAATTTAAAAAAAATTTAAAATCTGTGTATATTCAAGTCAGAATTGTCAGGCACTCAGTATTTTGAGTCACATTAGAGACTGAAAATGACCATGAAACAGTGACTGTATATATGAGCAAAAAAATCCTTAAAACAAAACCCTCTAAAGCAAACAAAGCCCCAAACACCCCACCTGACAAACCTCTTCCTTCCCTAGGGTGCTGCGTTCAACTGATCAAGATCGCTTCCAAGTCATGTTCTGCTACTTTGAAGATAAAGCAATTCAGAAAGACAAATCTGGTAAGATTTACCTGTCTAGGTTTTCTTGCAGTTTGGGATACAAGGAAGTTATGTCTAGGCCTTCAAGGCAGAAACAAATCAAGCAGCTGTATAACAAAATGAATCATGTTTGCTAGATTGCTGTTGCTTTATTCTTGCCAAGACCACCGGTTTTGTTTTGAAACAGGCCCAGTGTTGGCTGAATAAACATAAACGCTTTTTTAACTGTTAAGCATGGTTTATAAAACACATGTAATTTTGGTAATCAAACCTGTCACTTCTCTCAATTCCCAACAGGCATGATGCAGTGTGTGATAGCTGTTGCTGATAAGGTGTTTGAAGCTTTCCTGTCAATGATGGCTGATAAAGTAGGTTACATGGAAACTAAAATTTTGAATTTATATAAATGTACTTAATTTATGACAGTGTGTTTGTCTTTTCTCTTAAGAGCTTCACGCTTCTCTTTGCCATGTGTTGTAGCCTAAAACTAAGGAGAATGAAGAAGAGCTGGAGAGACATGCTCAGTTCTTGCTGGTGAATTTTAACCACATTCACAAGAGGATCAGGAGAGTTGCAGACAAATACTTATCTGGACTGGTAGACAAGTGAGTGTAGATTTCATTTTCTTGTTCTCTTTTCACCATGGCTGCTTAGTGATTACTTAGGCAGTTGGTGATGATGATCCAAGTGGGTTTCTTGGCTGGTACTTCTGAAATGTCTCCTTGAAAAATAATATTCAATTCAATAGCTCCGTTTTTTGATAAAAAAATATCCTTCTTCAGCTCCCCATGGTTATTGTGTATCTGAATTCTGCCTTGCTGTAGATTTCCTCATTTGCTGTGGAGTGGAACTGTGCTGAAGACTATGCTTGATATTCTGCAGACATTGTCTCTGTCTCTTAGTGCAGTAAGTTCCTTTTTCTTTCATAGAGCTGAGGGTTTTTTTCTTTGTTTTGCATTTATGTGATACTTAAGTTCTTAGTTTGATTTTCCTTTTATTGCTGAGATTGATAAAATCTTAATTTTAAATTCTGTGAAGTAACAAATGCCTTTTCAACCCTACTTCATAGGTAATAAAATCAGTGCTAAAAGTTGCTGTGAAATGTGGTTTATAATTGTTGAAATGTCTTATTTGAAATAAAAGTTTGGTGGTGTTTTTCTGGTTTGTGGTTCATTTTGTTTCTTTAATTAATAATTGCTTTCAGATTGTATTCTCTCTGGTCTATATGTATCCATATTCCTTGAGTCTGTTACATGTTGATATTTTTGAAGATGAAAATACTAAATGTGGAGGAGAAGGCTTTGGATTTTTAAAATTATTTATACTGAAAGTCAAACTGGAATCCAAATAGTTTCTTTTAGAGCTGTTCAAATCAACTTTGAGAGCAAATATTAGCAAAAAATATTTGATGATCAGGTTTCTTGTTTTGCTACTTGTAATGTTCAAGTCAAGTGATGATGAATTTTACCTTACTGAGAGTTGATAATTGTTTCTCTTTAGGACATTCACAAGGACCAACCATACTATGACATTCCTGATGCTCCATATAGAATCACAGTCCCTGACACACATGAAGCCAGAGAGGTAGGTGACCCTTCTTGGTTATCAGAGAACAAAATAATACCTCATGGGATTTTTTTCATGTCTTGGAGATAAATTAGTGGCCTATTCTGAATGGTCATTGTTTAAAAATTCTTCCCTAGGTAAGATTTTTTTAACAGAATATGACACTCAGTATTTATGTTTTTCTGAACCTTACTATTTTATTAGACTTTACTGGACTAGAAGTGTGAAAGCTCTTTGCTAATCACATTTAACTGTTATGGAAAATTTTAACTGTCATGTTGTTGCAACCTGTCTTGCTCCTTGTGTTATTTCTTACACCGTTGAAACGATCTCCTCTTGTTAAATGTTCTTGTTTTTACTGATTGTGTTGATGCTTTCTCATTCTAGAGTATAGTCAAAGACTTTGCTGCACGTTGTGGGATGATCCTGCAAGAAGCAATGAAATGGGCTCCCTCTGTTACAAAATCTCATCTACAGGTAATGGGCCTGCTTTTGTGAGAATTTAATTCTTGCAGATCTTCAGAATTAGAATTATGGGCTACTTTTTAGGCTATCCAAGCATCATTTAAAATTTTCTGTTGCTCTAAAAATATCCTTTAGAGCAGTGATAGAATTTTTGATTTGATGTGCCTTTCAATGTAGTCCAAACCTAAGTGTCTTGGAAAACAAGTTTGTAAACAGTTGAAGGAACTGTGTAATCCAGGTTAAACAAATATTCTGTCTAGAGGTGCTGAGCTTAGTGCTAATAACAGAACTTCTGGGGTCTCAAGGTCTTGGACACTGCAAATCTACCTAAAGCTTGTGTTTCCTTCCCTCAAAAAAATTGCTTCCAGGGTTTCTATCTGTATGTGAAAGGACAGCTAATTATATTTCCTTTGTCCATGTAGTCCAAAACACTTCTTTTCATGAGGTTCTTTTTGTCAGAAGTGATTCTTGTAAGAGAAGATCTCAGCCTTCAAGCATCTACCTTGATAGCTTTATTATTTTAGAATACAGAAGGAGTCTCGTTCTTTGTGTGTTTTGGAGAATATTCAGTTTCTTATTTCCAGGGGAGCAATGTCTGAAAGGGATAAGTTGATGTGTGTCATTAAGCTTCTTGTAGTTTGTGCTAATGCAATACTTACTTATGAGCTGCCTTATTTTGAAAGTAGTTACCTGTATCTTGATTTTTTGTTTTGTTTTGTTTTTTTTCCAGGAGTACCTAAACAAACATCAGAACTGGGTATCAGGGTTGTCCCAGCACACAGGACTGGCTATGGCTACAGAAAGTGTTTTGCACTTTGCAGGCTACAACAGGCAGAACACCACTCTGGGTGTGAGTATTGTTTGTTCATCTGTATACCTGTACAGGAGAGACCTCACAGCAGTCTACAACTGCCTCACAAGGGGCAGTGGAGGGGCAGGCACTGATCTCTTCCCTCTGGTGACCAGTGACAGGACCCGAGGGAATGGCATGAACCTGTGTCAAGGGAGGGTTTAGGTTGAATATCAGGAAAAGGCTCTTCACCCAGAGGATGGTTGAGCACTAGAAAAGGCTCTACAGGGCAGTGGTCACAGCTCCAAGGCTGACAGAGTTCAGGAGTCATTCAGACAATGCTGTCAGGCACATGTAGGATTCTTGTGCAGCGCCAGGAGTTGGACTTGATGATCCTTGTGGATCCCTTCCAACTCAGTATATTCTATGATTCTGTATCTATGGAGGAAATGCACATATTCCTTATCTAATTTTTATCAGTCCTCATACTGTTGTGCGCAATAGTCCTGATACTACTCTGATTATAAGCATAAGGAAGAGTAATCTTAAAATTCATGTGAAGGGATAAAAAGATAAAGAGACAAATGGTTTGATGTGAACAGTGTAAACTCCTTTGTGTGGTCTGGTCACAGGCAACCCAGCTAACTGAACGACCAACGTGTGTGAAGAAGGACTACTCCAACTTCATGGCTTCTCTTAACCTGCGCAACCGCTATGCAGGAGAGGTAAGTCCAGGGTTTCTCGTGGATGTGGAGTGGCAACGAGCTCTGGCATGGCTTTTCAGGGATGATTCCCTTCCAACCTTATACCAGTGCATGGGTCTGTGTTACATGAAGCACAGTCTCTAAATCCCTTCAAGATAAAGAGTATAATTTTCTTAGGTTGTTAAACAGATCATTTTACTGTTAGTATTGCAGATAAAGCTAAAGATTAGATAAAGCTAAAGATTAGATTGCAGATAAAGATTTAGTGAAGTCATAATAAAAGATGCCTGTATTTGTGGAGCTCCCTAATCAGCACATGACCAATACCATACCTGATTCCTAAAAATACTGTTCTCTGTTGAAAAACCCATTATATTTTACAGGTTTCTGGAATGATTCAGTTCTCAAATGCTACAGGACGAACATCTGACCTAAATAAATTGATGATCAAAGAGCTGAATGTCGCTCTTGAGTCAGGCAATACCGAATTCTACACCCAAGCCATGTTTAAGTTGACTGCACTGCTAATAAGCAGCAAAGGTAATGAAAGCCAAATGGAGTTCTGCTTTCTGGCAGTGGATGCCAAGAGTAATCAACTACAGAAACTATCCATACACCAACCCAGTACACATCAACTTGAGGCAAAACTGTGTTTTGAGTTTTTTCAATTAGGCTTATATTGAGGAAAAGCCTTCTTAAACTAGAAGCTCTTTATTAGGAACTGATTATTGCATACTGTGCATGCCAATTTCATGCTGATGTGAAAAGCAGTTATTCTGTTGGAGAAATCTGAGTGAATGTTTGTTTGCAGACTGCGATCCCCAGCTCCTTCATCATCTGTGTTGGGGACCCCTGCGAATGTTCAATGAACATGGCATGGAAACAGCAATTGCTTGCTGGGAGTGGCTGCTCGCTGCCAAGAATGGAATAGAAGTGCCGGTAGGAAGCAATTTAACAACCCTTTCTCTGCCCCTGCGAGGGGGAAGAGAGAAAATCTTGAGAGATTCACAGATTACTGTGGGTCTGTGTCAAGTAAGGATGATAAATGCATTGTTAATCACTTCCGCCTGCCAGGAAATCTCTGTTCATGTGTTGTTGGAAGTCTGAGCACCCTCGTGGACTGTGGGAAACAGATCTTTCTCAGCAGCATGAATGATACAGCAAAGGAAACCTTTTAGGATCTCAGCTGTAGAGTTTACTTTGCTGATGAGATGCCTGAGCTTTTCATAAATCAGGTCTACACTATCACAATCTATAGAATGATGTTCTGAAACAAAAAAACCTCTGGTATCTGTCATTGCACCCTTGCATAAAAAAATAGGCTTATAAGTGTCCTATTCCTGTAACAGGACAGACCAGTTGTGTTTTGTAAGATGGGGATTAATGTAATAAAATAAAGTAACTCAGCATAGTGTAGTGACACACAGCAGAGAAAGCTGCCTCTGGTAATAACTTTACCTAGGAAGCACAAACGTTTCACTTGCTGGAGATAGTCCTCCATCTGAATTTACTTAAGTGAGTTTACACACACTTGTTTCAGTGGTTAACTTCTTAAGCATCAGTTTCATTTTTTCTCTTAGGCTTCTGGGAAGTGTTCTTGTATCTTGTTGAGGAGAACAGATAAGCACCCTTGGTTGCTGGGCTTTCCTACTGCCTCAGGATGCTGCTCCCAAGAGCAGGATCACCAAAACTGAATTATGTGCCATTTTTATGTGGGGCATTTCATCAGCTGTGTGTGCTCAAGGGCCAAACTGTGTCCTGCAGTACATGGGAACTGGCCGAAGCTTGTCTCTGCTGGCCTGGTGTTGGAGGCAGCAACCTTTAGGAGCTCCTTTAGGAGTGGGAGGATGGATGGCACTGGCTAGTCTGACAGCTCAGTCTCCTCAACTAAATGCAGTGCCTCAGTCTTCCCTTTACCTGCTGAAGTTCTGGAGGAGTCTCCCTTTCATAATTTAGGATGTGAAAAAACATTTTCTCCCAGGTGGGATGTAAAGACCCATCTGTGCCTCTCTTAACATTGCAATGAATTTTAATTGATGTAGTAGATTCTTATGTGTGCTATGGAGAAAGATTGTGCATTCCATACAAGAAGATGCTCTTGAAACAAGAAACACTGTTACCTTCCCTTTTGCAGTTCATGCGGGAAATGGCAGGAGCCTGGCAAATGACAGTGGAGCAGAAAGTTGGCCTGTTTTCTGCAGAGCAGAAAGAAGCAGATCCATTAGCAGCCTCAGAGGAGAGCCAGCCAAAGCCCTGCCCGCCAGAGGTGACTCCACATTACATCTGGATAGAGGTGTGTATTTCTTCTGGACTGTGCTGCCTGTGGCAGTGTTGCAGTGACACTGTCTCAGGTACTGTGCACTACATGTTCTCATGACTGGGGGAAAGGCTTGGGGTCATGGTGCTAGTCCTGCCTCAATGCCAGGAGACCCACACCTCTGTTGAGACGTGCACAATAACTGGGGGGGAGAAAGGTGTTTGAAACAGACAAAACTGGGGGTGGGATTGGAGGTGAAACAAGGTTGAAGGAGGCATGGTATGTCTGTCTCTCTTTCTCAGTTTTTGGTGCAGAGATTTGAAATAGCCAAATACTGCAGTTCTGACCAAATCGAGATCTTCTCCAGCCTGCTCCAGCGGTCTCTGTCTCTGAACATTGGAGGGGCAAAGGGCAGTTTGAATCGGCACGTGGCAGCCATTGGACCCCGATTTAAGTAAGTGCTTTGGGGCTTTTCCTTTACAATCACAGAAAAAGAAGTAAGATTATAGAGAGAGGAAGTAAGGTTGTAGGGAGTTGGAAGAAAACAACTAAACACTAAATGTACACCGTATCCTTAGCTTCAAGTGATGAAAATTGCTTTAAAAGCTTGCAATGATGCAGAGTCCAAGCTCTGCTTCCAAAGCAGAAGTACTTTTAGCTTTGAAGTCATTTTTTGGTGCTTCAGGAAACTTCATGGGGATAATTTCATAGAGTGCATTGCCCCCTTCATGGGTATGGTCAGTGTATCTGTTGTAGTTGATTTTGCTCCATCGGTTATTTTCACTTTTTGTGACTTGAAGTGTTTCAGTTTCTATGGTTCACTAGTCCCAGCTTTAGGAACAGCTGGATGACAATATGCACAGTTTGCCAAGTGCTCTGAAACAGACACTTCTCAAGCTACAGTTGCAACTGTAGCCATGGTTTGCGTGGTCTTGCATTAGTCACCATTTTGGAAATGCCAAGATTTTAATTTTCTGTTTTGCTTTTTAGGTTGCTGACTCTGGGTTTGTCTTTGCTCCATGCTGATGTGGTTCCAAATGCAACTATTCGAAATGTTTTGAGAGAAAAGATTTATTCAACTGCATTTGATTATTTCAGGTAGTTTTTATTTGCAACTTCTCACTGGAATTTTTTTTATGTTTTTCCTGAACCTTCAGTGATACTTCAAAGCAGCAGCTTTCTCTTCTAATGATTTAACTGCTTCCTTTCCTTTTTCACCCATTTTAACAGGAACTTTTCTAGTGCTCTTGTATAGTTCATAAACTATCTTAAAGAGGCTTAGATATTACTTTCAGGTTTTATGTGTGGTTTAAAAAGCAGCATCTTCAGGAATGTTTCTGTTCCTTTTTTTCCCTTATTCTGGAGTTTATTCAGTCAAAAAAACCCCTCAGAATTGTATCTAGATTTATAAGATGTAAAAAATTGCTGTTACAATGTACGTGGCTGAAATACAGTTTCACTTTTTTGAAAATACACCCACATTGAACCTGATGATTTCAACATTTGACACTGGCACAACGGCTAATTTAATTGATAGGAATGTCTGAATGTGAGGAGGCCAGTCAGTCCTCATATTAACTTTCAAATGAATCCAGGAGGCTGACAGACTGCTGCCTTAATTTTCAATATAATTGGAAGTTTGTACTCTTCAGTCAGACATAATAAAGCCAAGAAATAAAACATGGTGATGTGTGGTCTCATCCTTGTAGATTTTGGTCAGAATAAAAAAATATGACTTGATCAGGTTTGTGAGGATTTTTCGCTGTTGTTTTGTTTGGTTTTTTTTTCCAATGTACTCAATGTCACATCTTTTTTTAATTTCTTCAAGTTGTCCTTCAAAATTCCCTACACAAGCAGAAAAGAGGCTTCGTGAAGATATCAGCATATTGATCAAGTTTTGGACAGCAATGTTCTCAGACAAGAAGTATCTGACTGCCAGCCAGCTTGTGCCACCTGGTGAGTTTCTTTATGTGCTGTTTCAAAAGCTTCTTGTTTCTTTGATTGGATTCTACATTGGATCTATGCTCTGTTCTTAGATAATCAAGACACCAGGAGCAACCTAGACATCAATGTCGGGTCTCGTCAACAGGCTACACAAGGGTGGATAAATACTTACCCTTTGTCCAGTGGCATGTCAACCATATCTAAAAAATCAGGTATCTTTCTTTATTGGAACCAGCTTTTTGCAGCCAATTCTGCAGCACAGTTTATAGTCAGATGTTGCTTAAAGTCAAACTTTAACATCGGGCTTGTGTTTTTCTTGCAGTGTATTTTATTACCAGTGCCAAACTGGTAAAGGAGGCAGAAAAAGTCTCACTGGCAACAAGCAGCAAAGTTCTGAAATTGTCTGAGTTTTTTGATAGAATATTAAATTCTGTAGTGTAGAAGAAATAAGACTGGAGGTCAAGAGGTACTGAAATCCTTCCTAAGGAAATCTGTCGCTTTTTGGAAACATGCCCCTAGTGCTTTTTTGGGGACAGCAGAGAAACATTAGATTATGGGCTGTGTTTTTGTACAGCTGTAAAACTGCTCATTTCTTTTAATAGATTGTCATGTTCCTAAAGTGAATGCAATGCTGACTAAATTGATGTCCTTGTAACCTATTGTACTCCATTTATTAGAGAACAATTGTACAAAGAGTAGCTGCAGTGCTGTGACTTTCTGCAGTCACTGATCTAAATTACAGGTGTCTTATGTTATTCAGTTCTGTGTTAATGTTCCCAGGTGTGGACAATTTGAAAGCACTATTTAACATACTGAACAAAAGCCACTGAAAACATTTTATCCTTTTCTCAAGGAATATCTAAGAAGACTAACAGGGGTACACAGCTGCACAAGTACTACATGAAGCGAAGAACGTTACTGCTCTCATTGCTGGTGAGTATCAGAATGATGGGGAAACTGCAGGGATTTCTAAGAACTTTTTATTGTTGCAGGATACATAAACTAAAGTGTGAAATAGTGTTTTTCTTTTTCCAGAAAACACATCTTTACTTTTTTTTTTCTGTTTCCCTCAGGCTACTGAGATTGAACGATTGATCACATGGTACAATCCACTGTCTTCACCTGAGCTGGAGTTGGATCAAACTGGAGAGAACAGTGTAGCCAACTGGAGGTCTAAATATATCAGTCTTAGTGAGAAGCAGTGGAAGGATAATGTAAATCTGGCTTGGAGCATTTCTCCTCATCTTGCTGTACAGCTGCCTACCAGGTGAGATATTTCAGAAAAAAAAACCTGATGCAATTACTGGTGCCTTAAAAGTTGAGTGAGTACTTACAGCAAATACTGATGGCACTTGCTTCTGTTTATAGTCCCTTGCATACTGTCACATCTGGTTGAGACCTCTGAAAAGAACTACGTTACTTAGAAGACTCATTTGGCTCAGTCACTAATAAGTCCAACTTTCTTTCCTACCACCTCCTCTGCCAGCACTTAGACAGTGTTTGGTTCAGAATAAATCAGGTTTGGTATTTAATAGCATTCAACCCATTAGCCAACATAGCATTTAAGCAGTGCTAAAAGTATCTTGGAATGCAGTGCTCTAGCTGTATGTTGGCTTTAGGTTTATAAGTATTATAGGAGAATTAGCATAGTTGGCTCCGGAAGGGAAAGGAAATTCTTTCCCCCTTACAACAGTGATAGTTTTTGCCAAGCAGAGTTCTGCCCACTGGTTTTTGTAGAATCCCAGATGGAATATTTCAGCCAAGAATCCAGTAGTGAAGTGGGCTGAAATAAACTACTGGTGTATACAAAAGCACTGGATGAGGACCAGTTGTTTCAGAATCCTCTTTCAACAGCACACTGGTCCCTCAGTGTGCATTATTTAATAGTTAGACTATTTGTTTATTAAGCATGTAATTTTCTGCCTTTTGCTATCTTAGTCTTCACATAAAAAGAAGAGGCCATCAGAATTTTCTAATAATGTTATTGCATTGCTGGTTATACTTAGATTTAAGAACACTGAAGCTATTGGGACAGAAGTGACCCGTCTGGTTCGGTTGGACCCCGGGGCTGTCAGCGACGTTCCTGAAGCAATAAAGGTACTTGTGAATGTTTATACTGTCAGAGGGACCCAGTAGGCCCATTTCATTCAGATATAGTGGAAAATACAGTCCTCACTTCACACAGTATATGTTCTAGTGCTAACCATAGCTCTGTAGGAGAGAACAACAGAACAGCCGTGGAAATAGGTTGCTGAGGCAAGAATCACAGCAGTGACAGTATTAGTCAGCTAATATGTAACACTATTAGTTACCTAATAGTATATCTTGCTCATGAGTATATTCTCAGCACACACAAAATGTCTCAAAACTCATCATTTCAGTACAGCCACCGTTTCTGTTCCTTTTGCATGACAAATGTGGGTGCTGCTACTGAAATTATTTCAAGCTTAACTGGCCTGGTGAAATGGAGGAGACTTGTCATGCTGATCTGCAGTGAAGCACCCGTCATGTGAGGGACAGTCTTGTCAGAGCTACATTGTGTACCTCACCTGTAAAATAGATGACAGGAAAACTGAACTTTCTTTGACTCTTCCAAAAAGGCTCTTCCTTTCGTTTTTGTCCACAAGATAGTTGGTGCTTTTATTAACTTGCCTTCAGTAACTTTGTGTGTCTGACTTGCTTTTTCAGTACCTGGTTACCTGGCATACAATTGATGCTGATGCACCTGAGCTCAGCCATGTTCTATGCTGGGCACCAACAGATCCACCAACTGGCCTTTCCTACTTTTCCAGCATGTACCCACCTCATCCTCTGACAGCTCAGTATGGGGTTAAAGTCCTGCGATCGTTTCCTCCGGTAAGACAAGTTCCAAGAAAGCTCTGACACTCCAAGGGAGGTTAAGGCCTGAGTCACTGTGGCCACAGGCTTCATTTTTAGTCCATGGACAGCCATGTGCTAAGTGGGCACAGCACGTTGCAGGATGTGCACAGGATGGGATGAAAAGTTGAAGTTGATTGTCCCACATAATACTGACTCATGTACTTGTAACCTTTATGTCATAAATCACTGTAAGCTGATTTCTTCAGACTACCCTTCTGAAGTTGTTCCTTTTGACTCTTTTCTCAGTGGAAAGGTGTTTCTTTTCAAGCAGCAGGAAGCTGGTTTTTTGACGTTTGTCAGACTTGTAGTAGGACTGTGGAGTACATGATTATGAATGATATTTCTGATGGTAGTAACTGGATAGAAAAACACTTTGGGGAGGTGGCATATATGCATATAGCTCAAAATAAAGAGGCAGTGGTGTTTTGTTTATCACTAACTGAAGGGAGCTTTTCTCTGTGCATGTGACCCTTCTTCCCTTTGGCTACTAAAGCAAAACAATAAAACCCTGCCAAATCTTCTCTTTCAGGATGCCATTTTATTCTACATTCCACAGATCGTGCAGGCACTTCGGTATGACAAGGTAAGGACATGAACAAAACAGATATATGCATATGAACATAATGAACTGCAATGAACATATGAGCTGCATATAAACAACACAGATTTTTAAGGCAGCTTTTTGACTTAGAGGCAGCAAATAAGACAAAAATTAATCTTAAACTAATGCTGCTTGTTATTATCCTATATTTAATGCATAGAAGAAAAATTATTGTCTCTAGAGGCTGGCTTGCTTTGGATTACCCAGTTTTATGAAAAAGCAAACTTCAGAAACAGAGGTTATGTAGCTTATCTGTCAGGAAAGAAATTTTGTTATGGGAAGCCCCAGATAAGGACTCTGTCTGAATAAAGCTTTTGAAGATCTGCATGAGACAACCAGTAGTTAAATTATATCGTTAGCATCTATAAATTTGCTGTGGAGTTAACCAGAGAAGACATCTAGGAGTGTCTTGTGCTCCATTAGGTGTATGAAATTGGATCTTAGACTCATCTTGCAGAAGCCAGAAGTAAAGCTTGACAACCAAGTTCAGAGTTCATTGGTGAGCTCACCTGCCAACAAGGCTTGTGAACTCTGGTCAGTGCACTTTTTTCAGCTGAACAGATCCCCAGCCCACAGGGTAGACGACTGTATATAGTTATTCTTGCAGAGCTTTGCATAGGTTAAGTATCCTCTGTAGTGCAGGGCATGAACATCAGACATCTGTCCATAAATATCAGTCAAATATAGGAGCATCTTCAAACTTCAGAAGTAGTTGAAAGTAGAGGAAAGGGAATGCAGTTGCTGGAAGGAATAGAATTCCCTCAGAAACTTCAGCTTCTTTAGAAGTTTGTTCTTACACTAGAATTTCAGTAGAACTGTGCCAGCACATTCAGTTCTTGCCACCGAACTGTGCAGTCTTTGTGACACCATGTAGATTTCTGGTATTACAGGAACACATATTGATACCAGGCAAGACCAGTGTCTCTGTTACACTGTGCTTTGTGTTGGGCTTTGTACACACACTCAAAAAGATGCCCCAAGCTCAAAGAGATCAGAAATCCAAATAGAACAGGTGGAAAATGGCACAGAGGTGGGAAGGAGGTTGGTTAGAATAACAGAATAGGTCAGTAGTAAAGCCCCGAATGGTTTAGATCAGTTCACTACCTTTTAAAATACACTGTCAGTCTTCAGAGGTCTTGAATGAGAGTGCAGTGGTCTTTTTTCCATTTAATACTTCCTGTGTTTGAAGAATGGCTGTTAGAAGCAGTAATATTGAGTCTGCTAGAGCTGTGATGACTGTTGGTGCTTACTGGGCTGGATATGGTTGCAGATGGGTTATGTTAGAGAATACATCCTGTGGGCAGCTTCCAAATCCCAGCTCCTGGCTCACCAGTTCATATGGAACATGAAAACTAATATCTACCTGGATGAAGAAGGACTTCATAAAGATCGTGAGTACTTTAAATATAATCTGACTTGACTCTTTTCCTTGTCTTAGTTCAAACTAAACCTTCCTGCTTCTTAGTAGGAAGAATCCTTTTAGCTGGAAATTGTCTTTCATTGGTAGAGGTAGGGCTCATTTTTCATCAGTGCCTGATAGAGTGTATCAAGAGGTACAGTGCTGTTTGCATCAGTACCATTTTGTGAATGCTGTCCAAAGGTGCTTATTTCCATCACCCATAACATTTTGCTTCCTGAAATAGGCAGCTGACACAGATGCTTCCTTTTCTCACATGCAGCTGACATTGGGGAACTTCTGGAGCAGTTAGTAGAGGAGATAACTGGCTCATTGTCTGGCCCAGCCAAGGAGTTCTACCAACGGGAATTTGATTTCTTCAATAAAATCACCAATGTTTCAGCCATTATCAAGTAAGTGTTGTACTTCAAAAACTCTGCTCTTTTGGGGCTCACTGTTCTGTTCATTACCAATGTCCTAATTAAGAGGCTTTGAGGGGTATTGGGATAGTGTTTTCAGGAAAAAAAGCTAATTACTTACAAGATAATAAATGGATATTTTTGGCTTAAATAACTGTAGAGTTAAATAACTTAAGAGTTGCAGTAAGATGCCAAGGCTCATTTTAGCTTGACTTCTAGGGATAATTCATATCTGCTGTAATCTCAGTGCTCATGCCTTGAGCAGCCTGTCTTAAACAGCTAAAACTCCATGACATTGTTGTTTTCTCTTCTCAAAGAGATTTCACTGTGCAGCGAAAAACCAAGATGATTGTTCTTTCTGTATATGCAAGTCTTTTTCCTTCATTTCTAAATTGTGGTTGTGGAGAAAGATTTGATGTCATGAACACTGGACTGTTGATCTCTTAGAAATGATAATCCTGCTCATAGAGATATTCCCACTGTAGACTGTAAGTTTTCCAGTAAGATATGTAATTTAACTTTGGTAAAGCATGTCAGTGGGTGGCAGCAGCTCAGCACATAAGCTCTGAATCTGTAAGTGGAGTTTTGTTGCATATTTTTAAAACGTTCTCTGGTGTATGAAAGTACTGGAAAATCATAAGATATGTGTTTTCTGGAATGTATATCTTTTAACATGAAGCATTGCAATCCACTTGTATAAGGGCATCAGGTTGGAGGATACTTACATGATAGAGACAATCAAATATTAGCTGCCTTTTGTGTGCATGTTAAGATATTACCCAGTGGCATGAGTTAAAGATGGGGGTTAGAATCTGAATGTCTTGATATTTAGAATTAAATTAATCCAATGTTTGTAAGTATGAAGTCATATTTAATCATCTGATAATAATTTTTCTTAGAAAGCATTACATTTTGCACACCAACCTTAGAATGAGTCTTTATTTTTGTGTATCTCCAGTATTAAAACAACTCAGAGAGGTTGCTGTTTGCTTTGTAGACACCATAAATGAATAAATGAATCATCTGTAATTTCATTAGCTTAAGTGTTATGTTGCTGCTTCAGAAATCTACTGTACTGTTTAACACTAGAGTATAACTGATACCTTTCCATTGCCTGCTGCCTCAGCAGGTGAGTGTTCAGTTGTGTCTGACTTCAATAGATGGTGCTGTTCAGGTCGTACTAATCGTTAACCACGTTACTAATTACCCAGCAGGTGCCTAAATGTGAGTGCAAATTAGTCATTGTAAAGGCATTTTTCTTGCTTGTCCTCTTCCAATTACCAACATTCTTATTCTAGAGTAAGTTCCACAAGGGAGAGTATTGTTTGGTGCTTACAAAGGTGTAATGGTGCTCAAATTTCTGTATTTCCTTCACATCTGTTAAGCTGTTTGGGTTCATCCACAACCTGTGTGTCAGACACAAGTCAAATCTACAAAGCAAAGATTTTAGCCTTCATTAAGACAGAAAATGTTCTGGTTAGGTATTGAGCCTGTAAGTTCTCTAGAAGTGCAGTAAGAGATCTATGCCATTACAAGAAGAAACATTTAAAGTTTGTGTGAGTTTGAAACAAATTTGAGGCTAGTACACAGGGTCGTGTATAGTATGCAGATAAATAAAAGATCATTCATCTTTCTAGGCCATTCCCTAAAGGAGATGAAAGAAAAAAAGCTTGCTTGAGTGCTCTATCTGAGGTGAAAGTGCAGCCTGGTAAGAAGTGGTTTGATTGTATAACATTTTGGGCTTTTGCATTCAACGTGTGTACTGAATTTTGGCAGCTGTTCTTCTGCTGCAGTTCGGTTGTTTCTCTCTAGAAAAAAAAATAAGTTTTACCATCCAGTAATTTCTATATGGTGCCCCAAAAGTGTGTTAGATAATGCACATTATGGATAAGAGTAGAAATGTATGTCTGAAGAGGAAGGATAAAAAAACCTCTCTTTGTACCACCTTCTCTTTTAAAAAGAAATACCATTTTTTAAAAGTTTTGCTATTTCAAGAATGAAGCATGTCCAGTTCCTTTCATTCTCCTCTTTCCCTCGTCAGGCATTCCCTTGAAATGTCATTATCTGAAGGTCCTTTCAAATCTTGAACATATGTTTTCCCAGTCTGAATCTTCTCTTTAAAATGGAGTTTGATGAAAGTTTTTCCTGATCTCAGTCTAACAGATCTTAATTCTTCTACCACGTGTTGGTGGCTGAGGGCTCTTCCCAGTGCACTGGGACTTCTTGTTGGGTCTGGTGTAAGAGATGTCTTCTCTGTACCTTCCTGTGGCACAGATTCTGCAGTATTAGTTCAAAACTGTATTTAGTAGTTTCTGGCAATTAGTCCCTAATGCAAAGGATCCTGCAGACTGTAATCTGTAATCTCCAGTTGCTCTCTAACATTTTATTTAATTCAAAATGTGTAATGAAGTTGTAGACACTGATGTCAGTTATTCTCCAACTTGCATTGTCTCAGTGGCCAGTGGATTTGTTCTCAGCTGTCTGCTCTGTTTTGCAGGCTGTTACTTGCCCAGCAATCCTGAAGCCATTGTTCTGGACATTGATTACAAATCAGGAACTCCTATGCAGAGGTACCATGCTTTTGTTATATAAATAAATATATATATATTGATATATATAAATATATAAACTTAAAAATAGCTGAATATCATAAATAATCTAAATTCTTGTTTGTCTGACTTGCACTCATCATCATCTTTGTTTTTATTACAATTTAGTGCAGCAAAAGCTCCCTATCTGGCCAAATTTAAAGTGAAACGATGCGGAGTTAGTGAGCTTGAAAAAGAAGGTTAGTAACTGCATCTTAATCATTGACATTCTAATTAAGAGTCAGTCATCAATTCCTTTAATGTTGCCTGCTTTTATTGACATATACTGCTACAGTAAAATTATTTCCCTGTTGAACTTTAATCTGCAATGGTTCAGCTCAGAATAAAGCCTTTTTTAAGTCCCAGGAAGCAAGCCAAGGGATCTTGAAGAATTTTTAATAGCTACTTCAGACTAAAATAGAAATGGATGGTCTTTTTCTGTTTTTTAGACTGCAGTGTGACAGTTTTTTCTCATAATCCATTTTGTGGGATGCTCTTGCTGACTGGCTTAATGCAATGCAGGCATTTATTAAGGAAATCACGAACACTAATTCGAGATGTTCCAGTTCCACCATCTTACAATACTCATGCTGCAAGACAGAAATATTTGTACTGCACCTGCAGTGAAATGTTGTGGGTTTGAGTGCAGAGGGCTTGCCATGTTAGATTGTGACTAATTAAAGTCCATGTCTGGGTTTTGCTTTGTCCTCTTCCTGCAGGTCTGCGTTGTCGTTCCGATTCCATCGATGAAAGTGCAGAAGAAAAGGTGGACAGCAAGAAAATCTATTGGCGGGCAGCGATCTTTAAAGTGGGCGATGACTGCAGACAGGTACAAAGCTGTTTGCACTTTTAGAAGACGGATTTGTAAGTGACAATGTGCAAGAAGAGAATAGAAATATTCTCCACTAGTTATGGACTAAGGGAGAGAACTGTGTTGTAACCCTAGAAAAACTGTGGTTTGGAAATAAAGGCCATTCTTTCAAGACAGTTTGCCATGCCTTAAAATTCTTTTTCATAGTTCAGTTTTCAGTTGAAGTATGGGTAGTGTAGCAACAGTTCCCAAGGCAGGATCTTGTACATTGAAGCTTGATTGGTTTTGATTAGGGGGGGAATGCTGGTTATTATCCCCTAGAGTTATTAGTAGTCCTCTTACCAAAGGGTGATGGAAAGTTTGTTCTCCTTAGGTCAGTGGTTAAATCATCAGTGTTGTTTGCTGCCCACCTAAACCAGCATTTATCAGTTCCCTCTTTGATTTCCCCCAGAGCCACAGTACATGCACAAGCACACATCTGCAGACCTGCTGGGGTAACTTAATGTGCACTTCAGAGTTCTTCAGAGCATTTTTGAAATGTAATTTATGATCCATAACCCCTGTAATGCCTGTGCAATTTTTCTCTTGTATAACAGGACATGTTAGCTTTGCAAATCATCGATCTCTTCAAGAACATATTTCAGCTGGTAGGCCTGGATCTTTTTGTGTTTCCATACAGAGTGGTGGCTACAGCTCCTGGGGTAAGTGGGCAATTAACTGTAGTGCTGTAGAAAATAGTTCCTACTTAAAAAAGACTTTTTCTTTTAGCACACATAAAAATTCCATACTGCAAGGAAGTACTGCCCACATCATTTGTGCCAAATATTTGGAATATCAGCAGTAAAAAGAGTCTTTCCTCTCCTGCTTCCTGCTTTTCTAAAGCTTTTGGCTCTGAAATTTTGCTGCTTGTGGTTATTCATGTTTGTTGTTTGATTTTTGGGACTATGTTGTGCATGTCAGTGGAAAGTCACAGAGCTCATCTTATGTTGCATGGAAATCCTAAACTAATGGGTATTATTTTTTATTATTATTTTTTATGAACAACTAGAAATTCTGTATTCAGTGATCTATAGGCTTCCCCACATTTCTCAGAGGACCTGTATGACTGCCAAGAGCCACGAACAAAATATGTTTTGGGAATGTGCTTTCCAGACCTGTTTCTCTTCTTCCCCTCCAGTGTGGTGTTATTGAGTGCATTCCTGACTGCACATCCCGTGACCAGCTGGGCAGGCAGACAGACTTTGGGATGTATGATTATTTTACAAGGCAATATGGAGATGAATCTACCCTTGCATTCCAGAAGGTAAAATGTCAGTTGGCAAGCACAGCAAAATCTCAACTGAGAAACATTCTGGCTATAGGAAATAATGACAAATAATTGGATAATGACCACCATAATGCTGTATCTGGTTTCTGATGCTGGTAATCCACTTTTAGCTATGAATTAGCTAAAGAAGTTACTGCAGCTGTAGGTGTATGGAAAATATCACTGAACATTGCTTCAAACTAAAAACTTTATTCATCTGTATCGTCTGCAGATGGAGAGTTATTAAATTCTCTCTGTTGTTCTGATCTGTTTGCACAGGCTCGCTATAATTTCATCCGCAGTATGGCTGCCTACAGTCTTCTCCTGTTTCTGCTCCAAATTAAAGACAGGCATAATGGCAACATCATGCTGGACAAAAAGGGACACATCATTCATATTGGTCAGTCATATGCACATCTGAATTTCAGTCATTGCCTTTCCCATCTGCTCTTAAAGTATTACTGATAAAAGCCAATAAACCATTTCCTTTTTGAGATCAATCTATAGATTGATTTCACAATTTGGAAACATACCTGGCATTTTTTTCATGCCTGTTCAGTATTTTATATTTGTGTTGGCTGCTTCTTTGTAAATTTAGCTTTTCCAAGTTGTATCAGCTTAGGAAAGTATGTACACACATATGTATGGATTACACATGTACACATACTCGTGCATGCATCTATATGTATGTGTGTGTGTCTATGTATGTGCAATTGTAAAAATGTGTCTCTGGGTTCCTTTCATATCTGTATGGATATGAATTAAACTTCACAACTAAGGTTGTAACCCCTGCTTTATCTTTGCTTTTCTGGAGCTGCACAGATATTTCAGCCAAGAGTTTATTTGATATCACCATTTTTACATCTAGTCTAGTGTCATGGTGATGATACTTTTTTTGGTGTTCCTACACTTCACCAAAGCTTTTGTTCGATTGGAATTAAAATGTTTGTATTAAAGCACGAAATCCACCTCTCCTTTCTTCTGTCAGCTTTAACAGCACACAACTAACCAATGAAGTTTATGAGGCAGTTTATCTTTTGTGCACAGATTTTGGATTCATGTTTGAAAGCTCACCTGGTGGAAACCTGGGCTGGGAGCCCGACATTAAGCTGACTGATGAGATGGTGATGATAATGGGAGGAAAAATGGAGGCAACTCCATTCAAATGGTTTATGGAGATGTGTGTCAGAGGCTATCTGGCAGTCAGGTAAGGTGTTCTTAACTGCTCAAAAGTGGAAGTGCTTGCATTCCCCAAACCAGATGAGAAGATAAATATGATGAGAAGATATATATTTGTCTGTAGGGGGTCTGAGCCTGTCAGATTGTCCTGGTACATCCTGCAAACTTTGAAACAATTTAATAATCCTGCTATTTTACAGCTTATCTTTGTGGTATTTTTCTGTCCTTATAATTGAAAACTTTATATTAAATTTATAAATATGATATAACACACATTTCCTCACACTTTTTAGTGTACTGTTAATAAAGTAAGAAACCACAGGAAAATCAAAGTCTTGCTTGTTTTCCCAGCAAGGACAATCACATTAAGCACCATTTCAGCTACAGTTAATTGGCTAGGAGATGTGAAAAAATACCACAATTTTCTTTTGTAAAATATGCAAAGGTTTTAGTAGCTCAGCTCTTCAGCTGTGATTGGCAGACACTCACAGTAAAGATTTACAACTTTACCTTGCTCCATACCAAACAAACTAGGTTTGCTTTAACATGCAGGAGCATTATTAAATCTGTATGAAGAGGATGTTGCATGTGGGTGGGAGAAGGATGGTACAGTACAGTCTAAACAAAATCTCTCTTTATCATGAGAATAAAGTATTTTTGTTGTTATCTGACAGAATCTTAGTTTCCTCAGTTAGTAGCCCCAGAAGGGCCTGTCTTGGAATCAAGATCATTTTGGTTCCCTGAGGGGGAACAGTCTGAACAAAGTTTTATGTCAAGGCAGACGTGTCACTGAAGTAGTAGAGTAATAGCTTGGTAGATAATAAATGTTCTGAGTAGGAGGACAGGAAGGAGAAGGGAAACTGGGCTGATGTAGCAAAGAATTATATGGAGTAATTAGGAATTAGAAGATAATCTGTTCCTGTGGTGTTGCTGGTTTAACTTTTTTGTAGTGTTTTAGTGCACTGATTCACCTTTCTTATGGCAAAGAAGTGTTGTTTGCTAAAGCATTGCTTTGTGTAATCCTCCTGGAGACATCATCTTGCATCATTCTGACTATCTGGTAGCCCAATGTAAAGGGGTAAATTCAGTTAAAGTGACAGATTGCAAGCAATGGTGTAGCTTCACCAGCAAATGTGTAAGAGGATTATATGTGTTGATTTAATTACAGAAAAAGGTGTGATCTAGCTCACTGAACTCCTCAGTTTACCTTCTTTATCTGTTAAGGCTGCATAAGTTTGAGTTCTCTGACCTTTTTGTCCCTGTTTTCTCTAGGCCTTACATGGATGCTGTGGTCTCACTGGTGACACTGATGTTGGATACAGGGCTGCCCTGTTTCCGAGGGCAGACAATCAACAGGTTGAAGTAAGTCAGCATATGTATGAACTGAAAAAGTGTGTTCACATGTTTTTCATAGAATTTATACTGCCACAGCTTGTGCAGTGAGCATAGGTGTCACGCTACTCAAGTATCTTAAATGTAAAAATAGGACCTTCTGTTTATAGAATATCTCAGAAAGTAGGAATTCCAGAGGCCTTTTTGTAGAATTAAGTTCAAGCTGTTCAGTGACTGTGCAAGTACATGTGTTCACTTTGAGTTTGTAGGACTAACAAAACTGTTAAAGAAAGATTTGCTTTAATTGAGAGATCTGTTTCACTCTGATGTCCTCTGGAAAGGTGTTGGAATCTGAATAGCAACATCTTAAAATTGGTGCTACTTATAATGCAGTACTGAATGGGACTATGAGGTAACATGCAACAGCTTAGGCAAATACTGATTCTAATGTGACACTTTGAACAGCCCTTCAGGTTTATGCCTCCACAGTTAACTTTAGAGTGAGCAGAGTTAGCTCAGCATTTCTTAACTTTCAACTTCCTGCAGTTTCCTAAAGATAAGAACAAATTCATAAAGTATGATGGGCTGGAGCTCGAGGGCAGTACCAGGTACAAACATACTTTAAAAGCAGCAGCTGTCTAGAAATTCTGGAGGGATTGGCTGTTCCTGGAGTTACCACTAAACTGATGAAAAGATCCTAGCCTCTGTCTCCATTGTAAGACTAGCAGTAAGTGCTTATTAAAACATGACATAATTTGTACCAGATGGTCTCAAAAGAAGTCGGTACTTGCAGCAATTGAAATCACACCTGGCTGAGCATGTGCCAAGACACATTTGTACCATGCTCAAAGGACACCTCACTAATTTTCTCTTGCTTTTTGCGATTTTCTGCACAGACACAGGTTCAGCCCCAACATGACTGAAAAGGAGGCTGCAGCTTTCATCATCAAGGTTATCCAGAATTGTTTCCTCAGCAACAGGTTTGGCATCTATGCACGTTTTCTCCCTATGGCTAAAAGAAAGTCATTAGGCTTTAAGCAGAGCTGAAAAATAGAGTTTTATCAGTCAGATACCAAACATTTTTGAGTTGTTGATATTCAGATGATGCAGGATAGGAGCTTTGCTTCTGAATGTGCTGCATCTCCTCCTTTTTACACTGGAATGAAAGGCTTAAGCCAAGGCTGGTCAAATAGCAAGGCTGGTTAGTCTAAAGAATAAATGTAATAAATGTAAATTAACATCTTAAGTGCATGTTTTATTGTCCCAGATAATGCAGACTTTGTGGGATGTATTGGAAAGTCTAATACAAACTCTTGTGTAGATCCATGTGGGGGGGCAGCTTGAGACCAGTACCACTCACTGACTAGGATACAGCCCTGCTAGAACCGAATTGGATGTTCCAGTGCTTGCAGGTGCACCTGCTCAGAATCATAGACCAATACTGGGGGGTTTGAAGGCAGTGACACTGTCATGTGAATGCCCAGAGCCAGCTTAGTTTGGACAAGCTTGAGCTTCTCTACCCGTAGAATGATTAGTCTGTGACCGAATAAACTCTGCACATGGATAATTGAGTTATCTGTAACAAGCTGAGATTTGTTTGCTCAGTCACTCATCAGAGATGCTGCTGCTAATGCTGTTATTTCCCCTGCACTTTTATTTTCATTATTAGCATTCTCTTTAATTAAGATGACTTTTATTTTCACATAATCCTGTCTCCATGCAGCCCTGATGATCTTGCTTCATTCATTATACATTTCCTAGTTTAAACAAGAGCAGGATGTTTTGTACTGTTCATAACAGTATGTGGGCCCTCACAATGCCTTCAAAGCATGGAGGGCTAGTTTTGATTAGCAGTTGATTTCCTTCACCCATGTTTTGTTTCTGTGGGATCCTGATGAATGTTTCTGTGACAATGGGTGGAGTGTTTTTTTAAACTTTTACTTACCTCTGGCTTTGCTTTCCTTCTCTAGGAGTAGGACATATGACATGATCCAGTACTACCAGAATGACATCCCATACTGAGAAACACTAGAGATTCACTGCCGAAGTGAAATGTGCAACCCCGTGCCCTCGCTCCAAACTTGTGATAAATAGGAGATCTCTGTCACACCTCGCTATCTTCCATCCTCTGTGTGTGTGTGTACATGTGGGTACATGTTCCCTGGATAATGCAACAATCAGTCTGATTCATTCCTTTTGCTATATCAGGTTATATATATATTTCTGTTTTACCCCGAGTTTTTGGAGTTGGGTTGCAATCACAATACAAATTGTACTATGATTATGAATGTGTGAAAGAGGCAGAGCTTGAGGAGTTTGATAATTTTTCATGCAATGCAAGGATTTTATAATACCTTTAAAGCATAAATAAAACCCTTTCCTGCACAATCCCACAAAATGCCCTGGAAGGGAAGGGTATGGATATCTCTTTGGAAACAGAAATGTTAACTTGTTCCAATTTTACTGTAGAAAAAGCCTGATAATCATCCAAGGTGGTGATGTCTGTGTAGTTGTGTTCATACTTTGCACTGTACATGGTCCCTGCTACGTGGTCAGTATTTCATATGTACATGAAGAATGTATTTTTTCCTTTTGTGTGTTTTAAAAGAGAGACTCTACTGAAGATATATTTAATCTATAAAATATAATAAAAGACCTTAGACTTTGTGTCTGTTGCAAATCTTTTGCCCTGCGCTGTTTTTAGTTCATATACATCACTGCAGGTTTGTGTACTGTTCATATTATGATCTTACTAATGGAGAAATTTGATTTCTTCTTCAGATGCTTGTCCATCTTAAATTACATTTTTTGTTCATAAAATAAATCCTCTGTACAGGAGCTGGAATGTAGGACCAAGGTAAAGCTTCCCCGTGTTGCTGACAAAGGCACCCTACCCTGGGCTGCAACAGAGGTCTTTGGGATCTTCTTTCCCTTTCTACATATTTGTCATTCTAGAATGGGCTCTTCTAAACACGTGTTGTCTCATCTCTAGGGGATGTTTTCCCCTCTTTAGGGTTATTTTTGGCCTCTTTTGGGGCTGTTTCCCCTCATGTCCAGCCCGTGCCCCTGAGGGCCGAGGCCGGGGGCTGTGTCGGGCTGGGTGCGCGCCCTGGGACCCTTGGTAGTGTGCCTTTTTGAGTATCTCTGAGTCAGCTCTTAAGTCTCTCAGAGTGAGTTTCTGCTTGGCTGAGGGAATTCCCAGCGTGTCCCTGGGGCCCAAGGCAGCTGGAGCTGCTCAGGGGGACCTCCAGCTCACAGCTCAGGGATCAAGAGAGGGGGCAGCGAGGGCAAAGTGCTTTGGCTCTGCCTTTGGGGTGGGTCCTGTGCGTGTTGCAGTGGAGGGGCTGCAGTGTTTGTTTCATTCAAAAATTACTTGTGCTTTTGCCATGGGTGTTAAAATGGGCTTGTCTGTTGCCTGTGCAGTGGGTGTCTCACAGCAAGGTGAGCTCTGAACCTATTTTCTCATTATTGAAATGGAGAAGTGCCCCTGGCTTTCTGATAAGGTTTGGAGGTCGACTGGGCAGAAGTACTGTGCAAGAACTGCTTTAATTATTGTTTTAATTCAGATATATAAGCACGGGGACATGGAGTAATTTTGATGCTCTGTGGCTAGTTGTACCTATTTAGGCTCCATAGAAAAGGAGCTGATTGACACAACAGAAGTGGTAAACTTCCTCACACGTTACCTGTAATGAGGAGCAGGAGCAGTGATGAACTGTGAAGGCTTTTTCTCTTCTCAGAGGAGGTGATGAGGAGTTCTAATATTTTGCTAATTCAAGTTAATGTTTATGTGCATATATTTTTCTGTCCTGCAACTCAAAATAAATGTGCCATGTAAAATGAAAACCCAAATGAGTGTTTTGAGCATCCTCGAGACCCGAATAAATGAAAGCAGCTGGAGTCAATTGCATGTAGTGGTCAACTGGAGTTACTGTAAGAACAAGGTCGTTTGCAGTACAGCCTTAAAAACTCTGAGATGACTGCATTTGAGATAACTTAGTTCTGCCAGTTCTCCTGCTCTGGAGCTTGCAGGGATGTTGTGAATGTGTTAAAACTCCGTGTTAGTAGGAATGATAAGCTCCTGAGTCTTCCTTTCTCACAGCAGTGTCAGAGGAGCTTTGGTGTGTGCCAGAGCTCATCTGACATGTGCAGATTCCAGTTTTACAAGTTGACTGTGTGTTCCTCCCCTCTCCTCAGGTTTCCTTCCCGCAGCACAGAGGTGGGAGAAGACTCCCCTACAACTGAGCATTCTTTGAGATACGGAGGGGATTTAGGCTGGGCAGTACCCTAACGAGGATTCTTCCTAAATGGGATGTGCACTGTATCTTCCTCCAGGGAGACTGAGGAGGCAAGGGCACTGAGATGCTCTGTGGCATTTCAGGTGCTTCTGAGATACTGAACCAATGCAGTTGGAGACGGCATAGACTTATTTCACCTTCATCCTCCCACCAGGGAAGGATGTGTCCTTGGCACAAGGAGGCTGGCAGGACTTTCAGAAGTTACTCAGGTAATTAAGAACAGATAGAATTAAGGTCTGCATGAAGGTATTGTGAAGGTTTTTGTCTCTGAACCTTATGCCAGAGTATGTTCTGATGCCTCCACAGTCCTGGGGGAAAAGAGGCATCAAAAAAAGAGGAAAATACTGCCCTCAATAAAAATTATCTAAGGAAAGATGTTCCTAGGGTTTCTCCACTTTCAGAGATTCCTGGTCATGGTGAGAGACGGACTTCCTGGGCTAATACCCACTGCTTCTGTGTTGGCCATGCATATAAAGAGCCCTTAAGAAAGGAGCAAAATTTATAGTGAATCATTTGCATCTGATGGACCCAGGGTTCAGAGCTACTGGTAACTTGATCAGCGCTATTCAAATGCTAATCTCGTTAGGTGTGTTAGAGACTGAAGCGCAGCAATCCACCTCCATTAGCACAACGGGCCCGTGTGATGTCCTGGCTGGTACCGGGGTCGTGGTACCCCCTGCAGACACCCAACACATGCTGTATAGCATCAGGGCTGATGTGGGCAGGGAATGGGAGCTTGGTGGAGGAGCCAGTGAAATGAGCAAACATGGGAAGAGGAGCTAGACCTCTCTTTGGAAAAATGCTGGAGAAGGGGGAAGGGATTGTGGCCAAAGGAATGGTTTAGATTAGGCTTTTCTTATTTTCATCCTCCTTTCCTCTTGCTTCCATATGAACACTATAGAAAAAAAAGCAGTGAACAAAAGAATTCATCCTGAATGCAGATAGACCTTAAAAGCATGATTAGTTGTTTGACCTTATTAAAAATACTGTGCCTGTACTATTTGGTGTTAAGACATGACCTTTTTGCTTGTCCCACGTAACAAGGGCTGAAATCCACTGGACAGCATGTGGCACACTCCAAGACAGCATGCACAGGGATCATTTCTAGATAAAGGCCCTCTGACAGAACCTTGTTACTGAGAGCACCTTGAAATAATGTTTGGAGGTGCTGCTGCACGTTCCAGGCCCAGTGCAAAGGACACCTTCCCCACACTGTTACCTACAGTATGTGAGATGGTTTATTTGAGTTGTTGATGCCTCCTCTGGTTCTGGAAGGATTCTGCATTTGGGAGGTCACAGGAGTTATAATCCTGAAGAAGCAAGATTTGTGAGGTGACACAGTGTGTTTATTAGATAAGCTACTTAGCTGGCAAAAGCTGATGAGCTCTGATAAGACGCAGTCCTGGCACCAGCTGCTTTACTGACGAGCACAGCCTCCCCAAAAGGAGTGGTTCTCTGCTGGGCCCTTGCCACTGCAGCAGCCCTGTGACTAGAGCTTTGTAATTATAGGCAATGCCTTTGTGTTTATTTCTGGTACAGTATCAGTTGCCTAATAGCAGTGATAGTGTTGCTGTGAGTGACATTATTCTAACACATCCCTCTCCAGGGTCATCACAGCCACTGAGCCTCGGTGCTTACTGTGGCAGCAAGAAACTGTGTTAAGGTTTGTGAACGTTACACGTGGCTCTGCTGCCTGCCAGGGAGAGCCGAACAGGAGGATGACACAGTGACACAGATAAGCAATCACAGTAATCACGGAGGCAGACAACAATGGCTGGCAGTTCACTGAAGAGAGAATTTAACTACCTGACTGCAGTGAGGTATTTCTTCCCAAGGAAAGCATGGCAAAAGGGGAAGGGAACTAGGAGTTATTATTGGGAATATGAGTGTTAAGTGCCCACACAAAGGCTGCTACACACCCTGACACCCACCCACCCCCAAAACCCTTCATTGGCAACAGACGGAGACCTAGGAATGTGTCTTGGTGTGTCCTTAAGCAACCAGTCCCAGCTTTGCAGTAACAAGCCTAACAAAACAAATTGTGCTTTGCTGTGGGAAGGAAAAGAAATGTATGAACTGTAGCAAATCTAGGAGACAGTCCCAGCTGCATGTGAACGTGGGGGGAGGTAACTTCGAGCCAGATGTAGGAAGGGGGGAGTCATGGAATTCCATCCTTGTAGAGTATAGGATCAATATCTCACAGGAGTATGCCCCTGGATAACAAAAAAAAATCATATTGCTCTCGTGTAGTTCTCTTCCCTAGTGCAAGTTACATTTTGACTGTCACATCTAAGCTGTTAGCACACAGGTGAAGACTCTATGTGTATGTGCATGTTGGCATGCACACATGCAAACCATTTCTGTTCTGGAGAACAGACCTAAGAGCTTTGCAGAACCAGACCTCACTGCACAGAGAATTCTATAAATATTGCAAAGCTGTTTCTTGTGCAGGACAGTGCTGTTCCTGTGTGGTAGCTGATTGTACAAGAATGAGTGCTCTAAGAAAGATACTTATGGGTGTTGTGCTTAAAAGAACTTTATTAAAATAATTATATTAACCTAGATAAGTAACAAATTGCAGGAACACATTCTGTTCTGGCACTGAGAGTCAGAAACTTCAGTCTTGGCATCAGGCCTGGCTGCCTGCACCAGCTTGAGTATTGGTAAGGTAAGGATTCTTGGAGATGTGAGGACAATGGATTGATTAAAGAATTTTGCTTAGTATTACAGGTTGTAAGTTAGAACCTTCTAGAATATCTGATCTCTTACTACCTAGGTAGAAACTCCTTCTGTGCAGTTTTCAGAGGCCACCTGACCCCCAGAGGGATTCCTGGCTCCACATCTTGAACTAGGGCAGGACAACAGTCAGCTTTCCTATTTTCCTTTGGAGACCAGAGTTACTCATCAGTCAGATGATGTGGGCTGGGTGGAAGTGAAGAGTAAAGCTGCCTCCCATGGCTGCAAAGGAAGAATCCCAGCAGTGCCAGTACAAAGGTCGTCTGCTACCTTTTCTACCTCAGATCCCAGATGAGAAGAACTGGGCAAGAGCTTTGTGAGGTGTGGGAGGCGACCTGAGGCAGAGTTGCCCCAGGAACCAGACCTGAAAATCGACCGTCTGCAGTTGCCTACAGTCTGAGACTGTGCTTTCCAAACCGTTAGAGATCGGGTGGTCAGACCCAGATGCTGAGCTCAGGTCTCCGACCTGCACGTGCTGCTGAATCCTGCCCATCCTTAGCCAGCATCCCGGCCTCGTTCCCCGCAGGCTCGCAGGTCTGGGGGCTGGGGGGCACAGGGCACTCCGAAACAAGCCAGCGGTGCCTGGGGCACCGGACACAGCGGCTGAGCAGGAGCAAATCTGCCTTTTCTGTAAGGCGAGCAAGTCTGGCAGGGAAAACCTTGCCGTGACCTTTAGTTGTGACATACCTGTCACGGCAGGCGCTGAGGAGGAGAGCTTGAGAGTACCTGAATATCAGACACGAAATTGCTCAAGAGCCTGTTTGTATTCCAGCATTTTGACCTTCCAAAGGACATAAAAGAAATACATTTTGCTGGCTCTGCATCGTTGTCTCAGGTGATGCCTTTAAATGTATGGTGTCCTCTGGTATAGCAAGTGTGCAGAAATCCATAGTGCATTCACCAAAAACCCAGGGGTTTATTGTGGATAGTGCAGGAGCTCTCATTGTTATCTCACTAGAAGTGGCTCCATTTCTGTGATTCTGTGCATGTACATTTTTGGAAGGCTGCTTTGGCACGAAAGGTACTCAATATGCAGGCTCTGATGTAACCTGTCCATCATTTTAAGGTTTGTGTACTTACTAAAAATTAAAAGCTCCCCAGATAATGGCAGTTTAACATTCTCTCTTACCTTTGAGCAATTTGCCTTGGGCTTCACCTTGGCAGTAGAGTTAGTGGGTAGAAGGTGCCATGAACTCTTTAAGCTTCATAGAATAAGCAAAACACAAGTGGTAGAATGGGGGAAGAAAACAGATCCAAGAGAAGAAGACAATCCTGTGCAGCTATAAAGAGCTCATTTAGTTTGGGTAATTCCTGTGATCCTTTTGAGTCCAGGCAAGTAGTAGTTAAAGGTTTTCCCCGTGCTGTCTGTCACTAAGGTGGAATGAGGTGTTTGGAATCCTCTGCCATAAAGACAGCCCTGGTCTGTGCTGTTACCAGGCTTAAAAATCAGGTCTTGGGATGTATCTCAACAGAAGCCTGGGTTCTGAAAAGTGTTTGCTCCTTCTTACCCCACGTGTGAACCAGGATTTGAATTCCATTGTTTTTAGCACCAAGTCTGGACTTTAAGCTGCAACCCCCAGACAATACAGAAAGAAGCAAGTCCAGCTATAGCTGTAGTTGTGTCACACGTCAGAGCTCAGAGGGGCACACAAATATACAGTAATTTCGAGCTCATTGGCTTGCAGACAGGAGGCCTAGATCAGAGGGAAGGATTAAGCTCTAGGTCAGAAGAAAAACCTGCGAAGGAAACACCTGAGGGATGAAACTTCAGACAGACCTCAGGAACCTGAAAACCCACTTGGTTTCTAAGAGTGCTGAAATTAGCAATTTTTCCCCGGCTCTCTGCTGACACTGTGATCCTTCTAGAATATGAACAATTTTCATTCCTTTGAGATGCAGCTCTTATCAGCTTGTGGGACAAATGACTCAGTGCAGTGCCTGAGGCTATAAGAACAGGGCTGATGGTTCCTTGGTTCTACCATCAGCTGAGCCTGGAAAACCAATCATGTGTTTCTTTTTCATCTCATTTGAAAGGTAAAACTCCTCCTAAGCTTAAATTTCAATGAAGGTTCCTTAGAGTTGGCTTAAGACCAGGTACATCAATCCCCACCCTCACCAAGGAGAAGGAATTCATGTTGCCAGAACCCTTGCATGGTACATATGATGGACCAAACCCCTTTAGAAATGCTTGAAGTGAGATGCAAGGCACATTCTTGCAGAAGATGTGCTGTGACTCTGGGAGCCGCTTTGGCCGCTTGGTTCTTGAACTCGACCCCAGTAGGATGTAAATTGGGAATCCAAAAATCAACTGCCCTTTCTTGAGAACTGGGCACATGTGCCTGTACAAGGGAGCTCTCAAAATGCAAATTGAAATTGGAGCCCTTTTTCCTCTACTATCAATTGCTGAGATTTTTGAGCATTATCACATCATGGGTAAAAGGGACATTTCAGCAGATGCAACTTTTATGCTGAGAATGACTCTTGCATTTAAAACTTGTTTACAACTGAGCCTGCTACTGATTGCTACCCCTCAGAGCTATCACGGTTTGCCCTTTCCCCAGGAAATTGTGTAGGAGTGTACTAATTATGCAGAAGTGATAGAAGCAAAGCTTACCCTTGACTTTCTTTTGTGAGCCTTTGCAGAGAGCTCCCCTCGAGGTGCAGATGGCTTTTGCTGAGGCGGTGGAGCTGTCCTGCCTCTCAAAACGTTGATGCACTTTGGAGGAAAGGTATTTACGGGCCCTGCACTTGCACTACGCCCTGGGGGGACGTTTGGGAAGCGGAGGCAGGTATTGGATGCCCATACGAGCTGTCACCACTAGATGACACCATGACTCTGACAACAAGGTCCAGACGAACCCTAAAACTAAGAGCATTTTTGCTGTTTTGGAAGATTTCTTAAAAACCCAGGACGCGGCTGGATTTACAAACCTTTCAATGAACCAGGGTCAAGTTTCCCCCAAATACAGGCTGAGGTTTGAGCAGAATGGGCTCCGTTCCAGGTGACTGGGTGGGATTTACGAGTTGGGGTGGAAACCATCTGAACATTTGACTTGCAACTGGGCTGACCTTGGCTGTGGCTATGCTTGGAGGACCTGCGTTCATTTGAAACAAAATCTCCGGCCGAGATTCATGCAATACAAACCTCCTTGAGCCAAAACCAGGAAGGGCTGGAAGAAGGTTTTGTGCGACTTCACTGCTCACCCAAAGTTGGGTCCAGGCATGAACTCCGCAGCAGTATCCAGAGCAGGTCAGCAGTAGCCCTGCTTCCCTTTTAAACGGTTTTCTTTCTGGCTGGTGGGTAACTAAATGGCTGACAGTCAGTCAGCCTTGTCCTGCTGCCACCACACGTGGCTCAACAGTCCCCACGGTGCGATGGTGGCTCAGCCACTGCTGGGGCAGCCTCGTCTCCAGGAGCACGTTGCCTTCTGATCAAGCCACTGGTTCATTACCCACCAGCATAAGGCACCTGTTTCTCATGCTGTGTCTTTCTGGGCTCTCACCCTAAACTGCACAGGGTCTAGCAGGCACATTTCTGCAGCTGGCCATCGAGCTGTGGCTCTTGCTTGCTGCTTGATTCTCTGTTTTGTTAGAGGACGTGCTTAGTTATTGCCCAGGCTGAAAAAGCTTTCTGCTGTACTTACAGCCTATGTACACCTACCGAAGTCATCCTTCCACTGCTCTTTTCATCCCTTTCAGTGATACTCAGAGGATATTCATATGCAGTATCTTAGTAAACCAACCTGCTTGTCTTCTGCTCTTGCAAGGGACACCGAAATTCGGCAACTATAACGTAATGATGTTGCTCCAAGGATAAATTCAGGGAGTTGATAATCTAAGAGATGTTTGTACAGTGCTTTGTCACCTCCTTTGAAATTCATGTCTTTCCATTTCCAAGACTTCCACAATCTTCATATGCAAACACGTTAAATATCTTGTAGCAGAGAGTCAGCACAGAGCCAGGACATTTACCTAATGAGCACATTGTGTGTAGGCTACTCCTAAATACCTGTTGTCATTGTGCCTCTCATTAGTCCTGGCCTAGAGGGATCCCAGCAGTTTGAGAGATGGGTGCTCTTAACACTGTGACTCTCAGTAGTGCTTGCAGATTTGGATTTTATTTTAATAAACTCGTAGTGCATAGAGTTTCCTGACATTAACTTTGTACAACGATTTTCTCATAGGATGCTCAGTTAACAACTGCTAGTTAAAACACACTAGTGTATTAATAAGGTTGTCATGCTAATTTATGTGTGTAAAAAATCCTTTCAAAACAGAAGTAGTTAAAGGTTCATTTTTATTGTAAGGTTAAGCATCACAGAAAACCCCACAAATGTTTTGATTGACTGTTTGTTTTCATAGACAGCATGGTGGAGCATTCACCTGGAATCACCCCAAAGTTTTGTTTTGATTGGAATATATTTTTTGTGGATGACAGTTTTTATATAAGGCTGGAATTAATATTTTTGGTGCTTGATGATATCACCTTTTGATATATTCATTGATACAGTCAGAGAATTATAAAGGTTTAATTTTACAAAAACTTTATTCATAGCCCACCATGGAACAGCAGGATCACTGTTCCTTTATTTAATTAACACATAAACTAATTTGCTATTTTATAGAAAACCCTGAGGGCCTTTTTGAAATCCAGGTACACCTGTTACCTTGCAGGGCTGCAACACTGCAGCTGAATTCAGTGAGATTGCATTTTTTTATTCCTTTATGCATTTTTATTTAGACACTTTCATCCTTGTGACCCTTCATGTGATTAGGCATTGTTTGGTGGAAGTGGCAGAACTCCAGGCAGGAGAAATAAGAGGGAAACTCTTCCTTTTTTACACTGTGATAGTTCAGCCCAACATTCTCTGCCACAAATGATAAAACTGACACCAGGTCAGGCTGGGGGAGGAAACATATACAGGCAGATAAAACAGAGGGTACTTGTGGCCTAGAATGCCAATTGTAGTATGGATGTGTTGTCTGTATCAGGTGGTCCCTGTCCAGGTCTGAAACAGCAGGGCTGGTATTCAGGTGTGTTCACAGGGAGAAGAAAGTAGGAGCTCAGCCAGTCTCGTGGTACTTTTCCTGGCAGTGTCAGGTAACATTCATCCCTGAGAAGCCTTCCAAAATTCATTGCTTTTTTTTTTTTTTTTTTTGCATTGAAATCCTTCATTGCTCAAAGAAAATTACTGCCTTCCAAGCAGTGTGTTGTACTGCAGGGATTTGTTGCTGTGTCCAAGCATGCAAGATACAGCTATACCCAGCACTCAGCACTATTTTGTGTAAACTCATACTACTCTTTATGCTTTCCTGAAGTCCTGTGTGAGCTGCTGTTGTTCCAAAGGGCCAATACTACAGGCACAACTTCTTTCCTTTGCCTGTGAAGTACCCCTGGAGTATATGTGTGAGGGAGCTGAGCAGAGCAGCCACAAGCACCCTCCAGGGCTCTGTGCAGCTCTGACTGCTCCAGAATTAATGGGCCACAGTCTCAGTGAATGTTGAAACTGTTCTGTGGTATTCCTTCTAGTCCTTAATTTTTTTTTTCCTCCACTGCCATGTGCTGAGTATGGATGGGGGAAAGAATAATTCCTGTACCTCTTCGATCCCACCTGCCCCTGATCTGCCAGGCTTACACAGTTCAAGGCAGCTCTCCCCAGTGGTGTAGGATTGACAGCCTCCAGCATGGACACTGGGCTGAGGAAACTCCAAAGCCTCTCATCTGGGAGCACTGTATGCTTTGAACTATGAAGGACCTTGCAAGAAACAGCAATGAGCAAAGAGCACCATCAGTGCTCGTAGATGTGGATTTCTGATTTATTCTGTGACTAACTTCTACTTATGTCCAAAAAGACAACTCTCCTGCAGAGTGTCTGGGAGGCTAATGAGGCTGTTTAACAGGATGAAATGCCACTGCAGCAAGCCTCTCAGGTGCAGATTCCTATAATGCTTGCAGATTTCTGTTTGGCTGGGGGTATGGAATCTCTTGCCTGAGAACTGATACTCTACAAGTTAGAGCTTGCTGCCTCCTCACTTTCTGCGTGCTGATGTGATAGAGAAGCAACCCAGGAAACTGATGGAGCGTCAGAGAATTGCTGTAGTTTGGAAAAGAGGGGGCATACTTGTGAGGCTCAGCATGGTCTTTCCTCTGTGGTGCTGCCTGAGCCTGATGGTTTGCTCCCACAGTGTAGCAAAGTGGCTAACAGCTTGGCATTGACTGGTCCTCCAGCTACAATCAGGAGTTAGTGTTTTCTTTCTAGCCAAATTTCACTTGTGCTGTTTTAAAACCGTAATACATCTGCTCTTTTCTCAGCCATGTCACTTGATGAGCTGCACTGTGTCGGGAAAGTCAGGAAAACAGTCTGGGTCTGTTTGTTTTTAGTAACAGGGGTGATGTGAAGAGCCTCGTGTTGAAATTGCTCTGAGAGCCCTGGATGGAAGTGCCAAGCCCTGCCATTTCGTCTGAAGAACTGTCAGGCTCCTTGCATTGCTCCTGTTTGTTGGGCCCGCTGGGACCCCAGTGGGGAAGGATTTTCATCTTCTCTTCTACAGGTGGGAAAATGGAGACCTAAACAGATTTGAGTCAAAGATGCAGACTCCCACACGCCCTGCTGTAGCCCAAGAGCTGCTGGAGAGGTTTCAAAGCTGAAGAGCATAAGTTAAACGTGAATCAAAAGGCTGGGTGGCCACCCAGTGGGGCCCTGACCAGTGAGTTGTCAGCAGGTCATGGCAGTATCATGGACAGACTCTGCTTCTTTATGGGATGAGAGTATAACCACAGCAAATGAAGAAGTGAGCACAGCTTGAAGTCCTGCCTGTAGAAAAGGAGCTCCAGCAAAACCTGTCACTCTTCCATTTGGTTTTTCTTTCTGTCTCTCATTCTTCCATCTCCCTGTCTGGCCATTTGTGCTGCCTGCCTGTTTGTTTGTTGGCTGAGTGCCTGCTGAATTATTTACCAGCCTGACTGAATTAAGCAGCAGCAAAAGCAGGCAAGTGAATCCCACCTGAGACTCTTCCAGGGACAGGGGTGGGGGTGGAGAAGTGGCGTGTGCATATGTGGGTGTTGATACATAGTGCTTAATTAAATGTACCAGGACAAACCTTGCGGGTGGAGAAACTCCTCTATTGTCCTGAGATAGGGCTGAAGAAAGCTGAGCACATGGCAAACACACCAGCTCAGGGGGCAGCATGTCCCATCTCCAGGCTGGCTGGGGGTCCTGCCTCTGGGAGTTGCCTTCAGCCCTTGCAAGTGTCATGTCATCGCTCTGGGATGTGGAAGGGCTGTCAAGCATCCATTCCCCCTCCACCGCATCAGCCGTGTTATTTGTGATGGTTGTTGTGCTGTGTGGGGTTAATTGGGTTAATGAGCACATTGTACATTATTAGAGGCTGAATTGACAATTATGCTAATTATTGTGTCTCCCAAAGTGCCACAGCCACTGAAGATGTTTAAAAGGACAAGGGTTCTTGTACCACACACACTAAATCAGACCTGAGTATCCGGACTCCAAAGGACCTCGCTTTACCGAATGGTGGCGTATTGGGTGTCTGATGTAAGGAAAGGCTCCAAGCCAGTGCTGCTTACCCCTTGGTGGACACAGCCTTTTGACTCTGGAATGTGTCTTCATCACAGTTCTTCAGTCCATAGCAGTTGGTTTAAATGCCACAGATCCTCTAAAGACTCTGTTCTTCCCGTCATACTCTGTGCTGGAAAGCAGCAATCTTCCCTGTTTGCCAAGGTGCAGCAACAGATTCAAATTTGTAGATATGCCTACTCAGGCTGGTTTCTAAGTTGCATCACTTTGTCATGTGACTGTTACTGTCCTGCCACTGTATCAATGCCATCCTGGCTGTCCCTACTATGTAGGTGTCCTGGTAAAAATAAGCCAAAGGTGCCTTTTTGCCCTAATGCTGGCTTTGGAACATCATATCTGGATACTGAGCAGTTGCAAACTACAAAGCAGTGGGGTTTGGGAAGGGTTATCTTCCCTGATTCCACGGGCCCTAAGGGTGACATTCACCAAGAGCAGTGATGGCTTCAGTGAGAGCAGAACTGGGGCTGGGAATGGGGGAATGCCCAAATGTGCTCTAAGTTATCCTTATGTTGATCCAAAAGGTGCCTATTCAGAGCAATGTAATACCAGTGTGTGGGCTGTACAACCTCTCCAAAAGGCTGGTTGGGTACCTGGTGGTTAATCTGTGCAGGGCTCCTTGCTCCCTGCAGTGTCTTCAGTTATTCCTTAGGCATAAACTTGCTTATGCAGAATACCTGTAAACTGGAGATGAGTGCAGACTGAAGGATTTATGACATCTGAGGCTTAAACAAGGAACTGATACACTTTTTAAATTACAGTGTTAAAAGATGAGACTGCTTCTCTCATCTTTTTCTTGGAGTTTTCACCTCGCCCAGTTGAGCAGGGAAAGTCATCTGTCCACTAAGTGCCTTGTGAAGCTGGGAGTGCTTTTGGCATGTACAGTAAGAGCATCTTTGCCTTAAGCCAGTTGCTTGAAAACTAGTCCCTGTGAGCTCTTTCTTCCTCATATGGAAATACATGCTTGAGTATACCAGGAGAGACTTAACCCCTCCAAGCAGCCTGCTTGCCCTATCTCCCAGACCTCTGACTTCTTAAAGCATCTCTTCCCTTCCAGAATGTGGCTTGTCAGAAGAGGCAGCCAATGCAGACTTGCCCTTACTGCCTATAGCACCAGTTTATTATATGAGACAGAGCACTGTCTCTAGAAAGTGAATAAAGAGGGAGCTGCAAATGGCAAGATGTGAGAAGAGCACTGCACGATCAGAAAAGCACACGCCTCATGAATTTATCATGAACTAACTCTGTGGGACTCTTGCTACATAAATCAACTGGTAACTCACCGTGTAAAAGATCATATACCACAATTCACCATTTCTCTCCATTTCTGCTACATCCCTCTTTCTGAAATTCACTGTACAATCAGTGTGAACGTGCTCACACATACTGCTCTGTTGCAGAGATATGTATGTGGTACATCAAGATAATGGATTTCTCTCGAATACCTTCTGCAAGGAGCATCATGTTTTGCATCAACAAAAAGGGATTTCACATTGCATAAAGCAAGGAGTTTAAAAGAGCTGATGACCCTTTTTGGCTTTATACCAGAAGGGGGTCATGTGTCTTGGTTACTGCCCAACCTTTTCCAGTAAGTTAATTCCCATTCTTAGAATTGTGGTTGAGTGCATTGAATTGTGATCCCCTCCATAATGATTACTTACAGAAAAGAAAAAGTGCTTTTTCACTGAACTCCAGCATTCATCCTCTGCCTTGCCAGCATTTTGCCAAGGTGCCTACACTTTGCACTTGCTATGAAATCTGAGGCATTAGGTCTGAAACTGCTGCTGGCCTGAGCATACATGTCATGTTTTAAGGCTCTGCAGCAACATTTGAGTCCACCAGTTCTACACTGCCCTCGTGTCTACAACTGATTTAATGTATTTCTTTAATAAAAAAGCTTAACTGTCTTGAGTTAGCAGACATCACTTAGCTGGGTTTCAGCAAAGCACTTTATAAGGCATTTCATGAGAATTTTGTACTCAGAGAAAACAGGGATCAGCACATGGCTTGTACACTAGAAGAGAGGCTAATGACTGGAGGCTGAACAGGAAGGAAAGTCATAAAAGTGGAATACTTCCAGTACAAGGGTGATGCATTTATGAATGTTAATTCTACTGCTTAAGCACAAATTCATTGCACAATCTTAGGATCCTGCAGAAGCATTTGTACATACAAGCTGAGGGCCCCTTTGCCTTTAGACCCTTTGAACAGTACTTGCCTGCTCTAGTCTCTGCAAGAGGAAATGACCCTTTCTGGTGCTGCCATCCCCTGCTGTGTTTCACAGAGATTTACTGCACTCAGCTCACTGACTGTACTCGGGAGCTGGTGTAAAAGCAAATACCTAAGGGATGCATACGTCAGCAAAACTTGTTCTTCCTGATTACTCAACACAGGCCATGGATGGCCATTCTGTCAAAGGAAGGCTTGTAAGTCTGGATCTGCTTCCTCAGATGAGGTCAGAACTGCCCCCTAAGTTTGCTCCTGCTCACATGTCTGAGTGTGGAAGAAGATAGGGATAGCCCTACCCAGCATGTCAAAGGAAGGACAACATTCCTGGCTGATCCCAATACCAATGTGGAAGGGGGGGCCTCTTTCTCTGGCACACACAACCAAGCAGATTGCTGTATGGGAGCATCAGGGGCAGCTGCCTCAGGCTTTCAATACTTGGTACAGCTGCCACTGCTGTACAATGGCAAAGTAAACCTTTTCCTTGTTTGGCAAACTTGGCAGGGTGGTGGTGGAAGGAACACACCTGGGGGAGCAGGTACTTGGGCAGAATGACTGATGGAGTCTCAGAGAATACAAGAGGGAGACATTCAGAGATGACAAGGAAGAAAATATCATCTGGGTCTGGAAGAGAGGAAGGAACCATACAGAATAAAATGAAAACAAAGGGTGGAATATTGTTAGAGGATAATACAGAAAGGGACTTACCTTGGCAGCAGTTTGGAGAGGATGTTTTCCTTTCCTTTCTTTCTCAATCTCTACCCTCTCTCCCCTTTCCCACACAGGTATCTTAACCAGCTTTCTCTGTGGCAAGTCCAGCATGTGTTCTGCACAGCTCAGCTCTCAGAGACTGGTCAACCTTTGCTGACTGTTTTTTTTGAGATGCTCTTCTCCCTCTTCCATTTTCCTATGAGGGAATTTGACACCAAGAGCAAACCTTTCAGATTTGTCCCCCTTACAGGAGGTGATATGCTAACAGGGAGAAGTGGAGGGAGACACCCATGCCTAGCACTTCGGAGCCTTTCCTGTCCCACTTATGGATGTTTGCTAAAGAGGTGTTTTGGTTTAACTGTAGCTTATTGGATTATGTGATTATGGCATTTGAATTCTTTATTAGATCTTTTCTGTCTTGGTCCCTGGGGTTCAGAGGGACTTGTTTTCTGGCCTTTGATGTGTTGGAAAAAGTCAGGCTATTTGTATGACTGCTCCTATGCTTTGATTCTTTGACTCCTTCTCTGGGGAGCACTCTGATGTGCAGAGCTCAGCTTTGTGCTTCTGTTGTGTGGGATGTCTTCGTGGTTTGGGCACAGATCACCCCTCCTGCTCCCTTTTTGCCAGTTGTCATGAAAGCAGGTATTGCTGACCAGTTCTTCTAGAAAACTTGTGTTTGCTGACAGCTGTACAGACAATTCAGTAATTTAATGAGAGACACGGTATCTCCGCTTGGAGGGAATAGGTGGCACTGCAGCAATTGTGCATTTCCTCCTCAGGTCCTTTCTTCTGTGTCTGGAAAAAAAATCTTATAATTCACTTACCAAAGCAATATTCTTCATGTTCTGCTGTATCTGCTCTTTCCTGATGATTTTGACTGAGGTGCTATGAGAGGACAACTCCAAATCCCATAATGGCAAGTGAGAAGCTTCTACTCTGGTTCTTTGCCACAAAGCAGCACCCTGTGAGCAGAATCTCAGAGAAGGGGAATTTGCTTAGCCTGCAAGAAAAGGTCAGGCCCAGCTGGGTAAACCCTGCCAAGAAGGGTCAGTGTGCTAACCCAGCTTAGGCTTCCATTTGTCACCTGTCAGTGCTGACCATGAGACACTTAAAGCACAGTAGTGGAAAGGACAAAGGGGGTTCCTGAGGGGGGAAGTGAGGTAAGCCATCATTACTAGAACACTGAAGGAAAAGCTCCACCTTGGAGCTGCTGAGTTTCTCTTGTGAGCTCGGCTGTTTTCACAGCACAGCCCCTCCTCTGTTCCCCAACACCTGTCCATGGCTGCATTCTCCACAATGTGTCATATCAGGGAATGGGACCAAGTGAAAGATGACTGAACCTTTCTGGACACAGACAATAAATGCAGCCCAAAGATCTGCAGTGCAGTGAAGTGCTCAAGTGCAGTCTGAGGTGTTGACCAAGGCAGCAGAGAGGATTCTCTCATGCTTCTGTTAATTCTGGAATTAAACTTCCCACCCAGCATGAGTGAAAAAGGGGCTCATTGACTCTGAGGAGTGTTATCAATGGTCACCTCAGCAACAGGAAACAAGGGGTTCCCCCTCACTCTTTCTTTCCCTGTAGAATGAGCTAATGCCTGTACCTGTAATGCCTGGTTTCTGTATCACAATCCCAAATGATAAGTTGCTGCCACATTCTTATTTTTCCCAACTAAGAACATGCATGTTTTCTCCTTCTCTTCCTGAGTAGTTTCCAGCCAGTGCCATGTCCCAGTAGAACATGTACCCCATGGCACAGGCTGCTTCAATGTTGGAAACAAGCAATTTGGTAACCTCTTTTTTTTCCCTGGGCATAGTTTAGAAATAATTTTGCAAGGGCTGCCAGTGCCCAAGCAGTGATTTGGTTCCCACATGTGAGACCTGCTCTTGTTTTGTTGGGGACAACTGGCAGAGCAGGCTGTGAATTCTGAGCCTGCCTTCTACCTCACCCCCCAATACTTGTAGCTTAAGTGGGCCTGAACTATTTTTAAAGGAAACCATTCAAGTGCTATTAACAACAAAGTCATAATGGTAGCCTCTGACACAGCTGGAACACATCTGCAAACACTTGGAACAGGTAATAGTTTGATGAGGGCAAGGTTGTATCAGACTGCACACGGCTCATGAGGATTAAAAGCCTTAACTGGTGGGGTCAGCATGACCTCTGGTTTGGCTTGGAAGCCTTTGTGTTCAGGAAATACTGGTAAATCAGGGCAGCTCCTTGCTTCTGGAGAGTGTCAGGATGTAAGATACCAAGCAAAAAGATAATTTAGCTGACAAATGTAGGCCTACTCCTTATGGAATTTTCTTCTTGAATTTCCTCACAGTTCAAAAGTTGGATTTCTGTGCCTTTTTGAAGGGTGGGCAATGAGTTTTTTGTTTTGTCATAGGTTGTCTTTTAAACAGCTGCCTGCGCTTGGTAACTGTGGCCACTGTTTGTGGTTAAATGACTGATGTTTTACAATCCCTAACACTGAAAATAGTTGTGGTGCAGATTTTGCTGGGATTAGTTTTGTTGTTCTGTTTCTATAAAGACCTAATCAAGTGGCTTTCTGCAGATGAGACGAACATGTAAAGCCTGAAGCTTCATTATTCACAGAAATTACAGCAAGAGCACAGCAATGACAAAAAAAGTGATTCCCAAAGCCAAATAAATATTTGTGATGTTTCTTTTGCTACAGTTTCTCTGAGCAGTGTGTGTATGGTATTTTTGACCTCAAGTTCAGCATTCTTGGAAATCAAGCAAGGAGACAAAACAGGGGAATACCAGGATTCAAAACTTGATCTGTCCATCACTGTGGATCTGCATAAATGGTATCTGTAAGGAGTAGGGTTCTCTGTAGCACTGGGATAGCCTGTAAGCTGTAGAAAATGATGCAGATGAGAGGGAGGGAGTGTTAACAAAAACAGGTGTTAATGAATTAACATTATTCTCTTCCCCTAAAGAAAACACTTGCATCACAATTAGATTAGAGGCAAACGTTTTCTTACAGATTTGAGCTGTGCTAGTAAAAGATGTTACCTCACCAAGTGATGTTACTCTCCGCACTGGTCCCTGGAAGAGCCTCATGCAAAGCTGAGTCTGTTTTAAGTAGTTTCAGTTGCTGGCCACAGCAAATTTCTTGGCTCTGAACAAAAACAGGGAGCGCTTACAAGAAGTGTTCCTTTTGGAAATCGGTGGAAACACATTCTCTGTAAGGACAGAAGAGATGGGAGGAGCAAGTGAGCAGCCAGGGGGAGGTAAGTGCCGTTTGTGACCGGTGTGTCCTTAAACACCTTTGTACCACTGCAGTCATAGCAAGAACCTGTCTGCATGCAGAACATCTATTGCTTATTTATTGCTCATAAAGGAATGTTTCAGGAATGTTAGATGACTTCTTTACCTCTCACAAGGAACAAAGTCGGGTAGGTACCATTTTATAGAACTTTTAAGGTACCTGCCCAAGTTTATGGGAAGCCAGTGACAGACCTAGAAACAGAACATATGAGACCTGGGTTTTTAGCTGTCTCCACTAACCATAAGATGATACTTCCTCCAGATGTTTCAATAAGGGGTGTTATAAAAAGTCTTGACGTTGCTCTTGCAATTCCTCATTTCCAAAGGGCTGCCTGCCTTTATGTTTTTAATATCATGGCTTTGAAGCACCACAGCTAGAAGTGACAGCGCCAGAAATAATAATAACAATAATAATCTGCATAGCACAACCAATGCCATGCTGGCATTTCACCAGCATGTAGGAAGACAAAGGTCTCTGTGTGTTTTGTATTAGCTCACTAAAAAAGTCATATTGAGTCTATCTGGAATGCATAGGTGGGAACCTTAACCCATCATATGCTGAGAAGAAAATTGTATGCAGACCTGAGAGCTGAAATAAACGAATAAAGGGGCACAGGCTTCATTCCTTTGGCAGTGGGAGGTCTTTCTGGACCGTGTGGCTTGACAGCTTTGTATTTAATATCCATGTGACACCAGAGTAGTTAATTCACAAGTATTTTTCCATTTTCTTCAGTCATATATAATTGTTCTTTACCATAGACCAGAAAACATGGAGGAAAGGCAAAAGCTAACCCAAATCTTAATAGATTTTTTTCTCTGCAAATTCCATTCTTATTTCTGCCATGGCCCATGTTCAAAACCCAAACAATAAAACATTACAGCCGTGACATAGGGGAATTATCCAAAAAGGACGATGTCTGAAGGTTTATGATTAGGTTTTATATTCCCTCTGTCTACAGAGCAGCACTTCCTGAATGCTTCTGTGGTGGGAAAAGCATCCCAGCCATTTCCCCTTGTGGATGATGGTGTAATTAGAGCTGTAAAGAAAGAACCCATGACACTAAAAGGCTATAAGTGCTGCAGATTTAGGACAACAGGTTTCTATGGAAACTGAAGTGAAAATAGGACCTTAAATGGGTGAATAACAATAATACAGAGTTCTCAGTTTGGATCAGTCTGTAAGTTGCTGCAGAATACAGCCCGCCTTTCTGGCAGTTACTTGCATAACCTTTTCCGTGATGCTCTCCATGAAACGTTGCCCCTCCAACTCTGTAATTTCTATACAGAAACATTCATTCCTTAAAAAAGAAAGACAAGGATTTCCCAGTGGATAGCATGCACCCACTTATAGATGTTATCAAAATAATTTGACCTTAATATTGGCAAATAGGCAACATAAGTTACATCATCCGTTCTCGTCACCAGTACTGCTCATTGGAGTCCTTGGCAGTAGTTGAAAATTGTCCTGCACCTGATGGAATATGAAGTCTTATATTCTGCTCCAGTGAAGATGCACTGGAAGAAGGAGACACTGCCAGTGGTACTTTGCACGTGGCTTATCTCTGTGCCATTCACTGCTGCTGTAGTTGCTCGTTCTCAACAGCCAGTTGTCTCCTGAAGTTCTGCTGCGGTGCTTCTCAGTCTGAGATGAGGCCTCATGTTTGCAGTGGAAGGTCCTTTCCCTCAGCTCTCCAGTTTCTGAGGAAATTAGGAACAGTCTTACTGGCAGGAAACCTTTCCAGGATTTTCAGTAGAGTATGTTGTCTTGCATTGGCTGTGCCACGCTTTAAGCAACATCTGAAAATACCACAGCTAGAAATGCTCCAGGAAAGAACAAAAGGGGATTTGGCATTCTTTGCACTGTTATTTTTTTCTTGTTGAGCATTTAACCACAGTGGAAGAAATGAAACTGCAGCGAGGGAATGATTGAGCTGCTAGCAACACAAATACCCATATGGTCCTGTTTGTTCCTGTAGAAACAGCCATACAAACTTTGTAGTAATAAATATACAAACTTGGGGCTATTTGGGTTGTAGGTTACAGCTTTCTCTGCAACCAATGCATATAGGCTAAATATATAGAAATGTATGTGTAGCATTAGTACTAAAATCAGTGGCAACCAAACTGGGGCACATCTGTGCAGTAATTGACCCTAAGAGCTTATCATCCCCCTGGCACTCTGAATGGTTCATGGTTCTCTACAGCCTGAAACATGAATTAATTTTGCAAGCAGTGGCTAAAAGTCACATAAGCTGCAGTTTAACTCTTTGCAGACCACCCCAGAAGAAAAGCCAGCCTCATAACATGCTGGGTCTCTTTCTCTGTCCTCGTTGGTGCAAAACCACTGTTCCAAATGGGAACCACTTAAACCAGTCTGTTGCCAGTCATGGAGTCTGAGTCAAGATCCTGTTTTTTAGGAGTGGCATCTACAGCAACATTGTGTGTCCAAATGCCAATGATTTCTGCAACTTGTGTCCCACCACTTGGTTTTTAGTGAAATAATACAGGCTTCCCTGACTCTCAGCTTTATGTTGCCATAAATGAGAGAGAAGCCGTTTCTCAGCGTGTGTGTCCAGAATCTCTCATGGCAATCCAGGCCCATCCACGATTCTGGCTGCTCTGCTTTTGCAGGCTCAGGGCATCATCCAGATGCTGACGCGCTGGCTCCAGACAGGCTCCCCACAGAATAAATGGTGTTAAATTCTTGATCTGATTGGCAGCCCTGGGAATTCAATTCAAGTCCCTGGGGAGAGGCAAGAGAGCATTTCTTTTCTCTATGGCTATTGTCATGAAAATGAATAAATCCTCCCCCTCCCCCCCATCCTCAGGTTGTCACTGGCCTGGATTAATTTTGTGTACGTTTTTCATATTCCTTCCCTGGCTGCTTCTTGAGGAGGGGTTTGCCCGATTCTCTGTTCAAGTTTAAAGCAAAGCCAAGCAGCCTGGAAGATATGCTTCCTTCCTTCCTTCCCTCTAGGAAGCTGGAGCCCCGCTTGTGGTGCCCCAATAAAGAGAGGCTGGTCAGAGTTTATCACTTTTTCTTTAACACATCTGTCTCAGCACCATTCTCTTCTTATTAAGATATTACTTGATGCTGCGCTGCAGAGCCACCGCAAGGACCAGCCCTAACGCGCCCATCTGGGGAAACCCGGCTCGCCTTTGTTCCAGCAGAGCATTTAAGCGTAGTTAAACTTCAGGCTTACAGCAGAAGAAATGGGAGAAATGGGAAAAAAAAAAAAAAAAAAAAAGATAATTTTTTGCTGAATTTTTATTCACTGAAGCATTCTGCCCTGTCTCTTCCCTTTAGAAGGGAAAAGTGGAAAAAAGGAAATTTATTTTTTGCGGAGGAAATTTTTTAGTTTTGCGTATGCTTTGTTAAAATATCTGATTTATAATTAGTGAAATAAAGTATTTTAATGGGAATTAAGCTCTCCCTCAGAACTTTCTTTAGAAAAGAAACCAATATTTCTCAAACAGCTTTATTTGTATGTTTAAAATTACTTACATGCTTAAGCATCTTGCTGAATCCGAACTTGAAAAGACAAATCCCTTCTTACCTTAGCTACAATGCCTATTTTAACTTATGTAGGACATTAGCTATAATGCTCTTATATTAACTATATGCTCTCTCTTTTATCTCATAATTATAGGTCTTTGAAAGCCTTTTTTAAAAGTGTATGTAATTATTATATGGAGCAGGGGTTTTACCTTTAAATGTCATGCATTTGCATAAAAATTTACATACATTAATGCTAATAAGAGACATAGGAAGAGAAACAGAATTTCACTAAACTGCTCAGAATTAGGACTCCAGCGTCAGAGGTCGCGCTGAAAAATGCAGATGTGGACAGCAGCTGTATCCCCCAAATCCTTGCACAGTGGCAAAATGGTCGGTCATCATTCAGGCTGGTTGGGAGTGCTGACATCTGTGTTGCTGTTGCTGCACTGTAGTGTTAACACCTTGTTGAGCCCAATGAGAAACTTGCACCTCTTCTTAAGGCAATTGATTTAGTGATTTATAATCTGCAGTGTGGAGACTCCCAGAGGTTCTTCTGAGAGCACCAAAGGAAAGAGGGAGGCTGTTGTCAGAGTGCTTAGATTCGCTACACAAAGCCTAGCGCAGCCACTGGGAAATTTTTAGGGTCTGCAACTTGAAAAAAGGTTGCTGACTGTTGATTTGGACTGTCAGCAGTCCATTCTGTGCTCGAAAGAGCATTATAAAGATGGAAAGCGGTCAGGGGGAAGGGATTATTCTTAGAAACAAGAGCCAGATTACACAGAAAAAGAGATTATTTAAGTTGGAGGAGTGATATTTATTTAAATTCCAGAAAATTTAGAAAAAATCCAGAAGCTTGGGAATTGAGGACTGGTACAATGGTGGTAAGGAACTCTGCCTTTCTACATTTTACAGGAGAAGATGAAGGAGGTACTGGATAGTAAATGTTGCCTTTGCTAGGCAACATTTCAAAAACAGCTAAAGAAAATCTTCTAGAGTCACATACAGAACATCTTGACAAAAGGTAGCACTCGGCCAGGAGTTTCTCAGGATCCAAAGAAGTAAAGAGGAGAATTTTGCAAGGCAGAAAAAACAAGGTGGGCATCAAAAGCCCTGTGGAAATTAACTGAAAGTTGAGGCTGCATTCATGATCCTGAGAACCCACTCATTGCATCTAAATGCTGAGAACATTAACAGCTGAATTAAAAAGGTTAAAGTGAAATAAAATGATAAAGCCACAAGAACCTTGTGTGCCAAGGCATAAACCTCTGATTTGTGCCCTCTGAGAAGGAGCTGTTCCTCTGGCCAGACAGTCTGGTCTGCAATCTGCCCTCTGTGAAGCTTCCCCACTTTTACATCTTTGCGAGGGATTGTTTAACGAAGAAAACAGGCAAAAGTGATGCCGGTAATGAAGCACCGACATCCCGGAGCGCCTGAACTCCTGAGCGGCTGAACAGAATTCCAGGCTCTCGGAAGCGGGGAAGGCACCGCGGGTCCCGGGGGGGACCCACCTGCCACTCGTCGTGTTGGACTTGGAAGGCGAAGGAAAGCTAAGCGTGCTCGAAGGGGAAATTATTTTCCTGAACTTGTTTGAATGTTGATACTAATTTTTCATGTTTTGTGATAAATACTTGAGTATCTGGAAGCCTTTCTTCTCCAATAGTTAGTGCAAAAAATCTGCACTGAGCCAGCACATAAATCTCTTCGAGAAGGATTTCTTTCAAAGCATAAGCCTCTCATACAGAAGCAAAATGAATATGTTCCCATTTAGGAAGTAATTAATGTATGATGAGTAAGGGCTGAAAATGGGACAGTTACAAGTATATCAGTATTTAGGTAGAGCGTTTGTATCTGTACATAAATGGCAAGGCTATAATAGTGTTGTTTGGTCCATCTGTGTAACATGAGAATGGCACATACACAGGTGATGCAGGGAAAGGAACAGTGCTATTTTCTTTGAGCCCTGCCTTGGTGCTATTTTAAGATGACACCCCTTCCAAACAGTGACAGCAGCAAGCTTGCTGTGGTTTATAAACCTTTAACTCAGCAGCGGTCCAGGATGAAAAAAGAGCCCACCTACCTGCATAAAAGTCATCCTCCTGCATCTTGCTTGCAATTTGAATACTAGAAAAGCAGGGATTTTCCAGCCAAATTAATATGTAAAAGCTATATCCAGTTGTGAGATATCCGAGGCAATTTTAGTGTCAGTCTTTGGGATTGTGATTTACACCACGTATGCCTTTTTTCACCATGGCATAGAATAGCTTTAAAGCATTTTCTGATTGAACATGCCACCATAAAAGTGTTATCTTTCAAAATATGTAGTTATTGTCAAGAGAAGTTTTGGTACAGATGAAACTTATGTATATTCAAGGAATGTTTCACGAAGTTTGGTACATGACACTACTGGAAAGGGGCACAAAAGGCAGATGAATGCATTTCACAATTTCCATTTTTATACATGATTCTGTAGCTGTGGGTACCAGTGCATTCCAGAACAGCTCCGGCTGTCCAGCTTGCAGAAGTGAGCCTGCCATCCTGCCTATACCTTAGAGACTGGCAGAATCAAGCCCAGTGAATGTTGAGGGGTAGGATAAAGCTGGTAGTATTCCAGGGATGGTATCCTGAGTCTGATGCTTCTTTTGATGTGTACTGCTGGTTTTACAAAACACTGCAGAGGTTCTGTGCATGTTTTATTGCTATGGAGGACAGTGCAGGCCTTGTCTAGAAGCATTAATTGTTGTTAGTGCTCTGTGTTAGATCATTATACTAATTTGCTAGATGCAGAGCAGTTGCTGCAGATTACATTGATGACATCTGAACAGATTAGTAGGACCTGCAGTTTGCTGCAGGGCAGCAACCCATGTGAGAGAGATTAAGGGTCAAATTCTGCTCCCCAGTATACCATTGTAAATATCAATAATCCAATTGATTTTATCAAAGTAACTCTGGATTTAAACTGGTGTGATTAAGGGCATCTGACCTCATTGTTCTGTTATGTTTGTTAATACACACAGTGCTGTACAGCAGCAGACCTTGTAGTGGGTTTGAGAGAAATCTATACAAGAGATTCCAATACATTACAAAGATTTTTTGAAGGAGTCTAAATAACTGATGTGAGCCTTTCATTCTCTTGAGTGATCCCATGTTTAAGCATCTGAACATCTCAGCCACACACTGTGAAATGGAAATGGTGTTATAATGCAGTTTTTTCCAACAACTGCAAGAGAATGCCCCCATTTCTGACTGAGCTGTGAGCATTGCTGCTGGATGTTGCAGAGACAGCAGGATGCACAAGATATATAATGCTGATTACACAAGATGAACAGGCTAGAGAATGCAAGTACCATTAGTGGTTACTCATGGATTTAGTACTTGATCTTATTACTACCAAAGCCTATAACAAAACTTCCCCCAGCTCTGGGAGGGAGGAGAATCAGACCTGCTGTTACACCAGGAGAGCTGCAGAGGGAAGAGAGCATCGTAATGCAGATTACATTGTTTTGCTGCAGCGTCAGGGAATCTCCCGGTGGTGTGTGCTCTGTAATAGAAATGTCACTCAGCCTGCCTGCTTTTATAAATAAGTAAGGTTATTTTAGTAGTACTCTTGTTAAATTCACAGCTGCTAAAGCAGCTCTGAGTGGCAGGGGTAAGCCAGCTTCACCTGCAGCCACCCAGGGCGGCTGCACGATTCTGATGCTTGTTCCTCCAAGGAAGAACAGCAATTTTCTTCTCACATCTTCCACCTGACCTTGTAGTTCTCCTGCAAAGCAAATGTTGCAGGGAGGCTCATGGTAAGGGTGTGAGACACAGATTTATCCTTACAAGGGGAAGCAGCCTTTGCCCCTTGCTGCCCTGCAGCTCTGCTGTGTGCTTTGCCTCCCCGAGTGGAAGGAGCCAGGAACACGGGCCTCTCTTGGCAGTGTGGGTGGCTCTGGGAGAGGCTGGGGCTCACAGAGGAACAAGCAAAGCCCTCTGCTAAACCTGGGTCCAGGGTCTTGTCACCTGCCCAGAACCATTTCTGCACATGGGTTGTGTGTGTCTGGCTGCATCCAACTGCGGGGCTGTTTGCTATGTCGAGTCCTGTGCCATTCATTTTAATTAACTGTCTGAGTGGAAGGAGTCTCCCATGGACGTGTTGAAACTTTATAGAGAGGAAACTGTTGTGTTGTGCCATTGCAGTGGTGGGTGTGCCAAGGCTGACTTAGCTTGCAAGTCTGAGGAGTTTCTGTTACCAGTTACTCCATTCATGAAAAGAAAATCCCATTCATCTTTCTCATACTCAATTCTATCCTCTGTAGGCTACAGGGATTTAACCCACAGCATTCAGAGTAGGCATTCTGAAGCAGATTCATTTGCTTCCTTCACTGACCCATTGTATTACCCTGACTAGCAGCTGTGTACTAGGACTGCTAACCTTCAGTGCATTAGTTTATCTCCCAATTTTCTGCTCTCAGGAGCTGGGCACTGTAATAGGCCAGGGAGGTTAGAATATCTCTGTGAGCATTAAATGGATTTATACAGCTTTGACACACACAGAATCACTGCTTCTCAGCACTGTCATTGTTACTATAACAACTTAATTATTTGATTTCCAGTTGCTACTGTGTTGTTGTTGTAGGCACTGTATAAACCTACAAACGATGATGGCCTCTGCCCTGAAGTTCTTGCAGTCTTGCCTACACAAGGAGACAACGGACTGGTGCAATGCATGGATATTGCCAGACAATTAAAAATGTAAAGCAACAGTTGGGTTTTAGCCTCGGGTTCTCATGGCTGTCAGGTGCCAGTCTTGTGGTTATTTGCAGGTTTGCCTTTTCCTGGATGCAGTGGGGCAGACCTCCTTGTGTATCATTTATGCAAGTGTATGCACTTTGTTTTATGTTTAAATGATGGAAAACACAGTTTTAGTGCACAGCTTGAATGAGATGAGGAACCTGAAAGAACTGATCCTGTGCCAGGTGGAGCTTGAACAGCTGCTGACAAAAGCCACTGATGGATAGTTGATGGCTCTCACTGCCCTAACCCAGTTCCTTTACAGAATCTGGTATGAGTTACCACAATATCATCCCTATGATATCCCTGAGTTAACTCCAGTGGCTTCCCCTGCTTAGTCTAACCAACAGAGTTTAGTTCCTAGAGATGCTGGGAAAAGAAGACCCTTGTAGATGCTTCCACTATTTATGGACATATGAAAGAGCTACTGTGAAGGCTGATTTTGATTCTAGGAGGTGTCTAAAGCAGCAAATCCAGGAACATGATCTACACAATTAGTCACACTGGGCAGATAATAAACCCAACAAAAAAACACTCAAAGTCAACAGTTGTGGCAAGTTGTTGGCAAATATTCCAGATAAGTAAGGTATTCCAGGAAGTATTGCAAGTATTCTGGTGTATTGTATGTTTGCATAAGCCATCAGATAAGGTCGTGTTACACTATTAAAATGCTGTTTCTGGTTGGTTGGTTTTGGGGATTATTTTATAGTTTTGACTTGAAGAGCTTGAAATTTTAATTAACTAATTGTGGTTAAGCAGTGTCACTTATTGTTGGTAGAGTTGCAGTGGTAAAAAGTCACAGTACAGAGTGCTACAGTGACACCGGTTATCCTTAGGCTGTATTCCAAGCCAGGCAGGGGAAGGTGAGGATACTGCCTGAGCTCGGGAGGAGCCAGGGAGGATTGCCTTGCGGGAAGACAAGATTCCACCATCAGCTGCTTCCAGCGAGCAGCTGCTCAGCTCCTGCCTCTGGGCTCTGACTTCCTGCAGCTGATGGGTGGTGTTTTGCTTCTGTGTGAAACAGCAGCCCCTGCGAGGTCCTTCCAGGCATTTCTCGTGCAGCTGTTCGTCTAAAAAGAGCGGAGGGGTGGCATGGTGCTGTTGCAAAGGAGGAAAAAAGAAGGGGAACATGCCTCTGCATATCACCGTGCTCGAGGCAGTGCTGCAAGAGGTGGCTGTCCTATTTTCCCCGAAGGAATAGTGCAATCTGCATAGAATGCCTTTAAGAAAAGGCCTTGCCTGGCTGGGGAGATTTGTAGGTATCTTGGTATAACAAAGAGGTGCATCTTTCCAGTGCAGACTGAGCCCCAGGCAAAGCTGCAAACAGGAACCTCCCTCCTGTTTGACACTGTGTGACTCGCTTTTAGAGATATGGGGAACCACAAGCTGTACAGGCATTTGCTTCCTTCATAAAACCCAATGTGCTCTGCGTGACACCAATGAACAGGGTTAATCATTTCTGTGTGTCAGTTCCTCAAGGCACTAAAATCTGATGAGAAGTTGCTCTGATACTTGTCTGTCAGTGTCAGTGCTGGAGTCTAATATGTCACAGTTTTATAAATCTGGCCTCTCTTATTTTCATGTCTTCTTGAAAAATTAGGTTTTCTTCCCTTTCTTACTTTGTTTCATTGTTGAACAAAGCATGGTCTCTTCAAATGCATCATCCTGCCCTGGCATCCAGCTTTTTTGGCTGGTCTTGATTTCAATAGATTTTGCAGAAGATGTTATTTATATCACAGAAGTTTGCAGGATCTGACTTGTCTTCATCCATATGTAACTAGTAACCCTTTGATAAATTAAAGCTCTACCCAAGTAAACACGTAGAACCCCATCATCTTTGGAGTATGTGTTCTGATTATGAGATATCAGCAAGAAACCAGTTTCTTTTGGTGCTTTATTTGGCAGACAAAAGAAACAAGCCATATCACCAACCTCTGATTTAATTCAGCCATAAAAGCCAGTGTTTGTGTTTTTTGTGTTTGTTGTGCATAGTTGGAAACAATCACAAAAGTATTTCTTTCCAACATTAGAGATCTTTCCTGACACATCAGCCTTTTTGTCTTAACAGACTTTTTTTGTGGTCTTGCTCCTTTCATGTTATTTTCATAAGCCCTCTTTGCTGACCCTTAACTTTTTGATATATTCAGCTTTTGAAGTACCAGTTGTTATTGCCCGTTTTGTCCTGCCTTCTCTGCTGTTGTTTTCTTATCGATGGCCTTGCAGACTTCAATCCACTGGCTTTTAATGAAACTTCTCCCTTTCTGAAGCTTCTTCAGAAACGAGGCATTATATGCTGTGAGATGACATGTAATGAGGAATCTTTGCCTGTCCAGAGATTTCCGTCTCCTTGGGACAGATTTGTGGCTGGACTTTGCAGGAGTGCCATGGATAAAGAGATGGTCAAGAATCCTGGGATTCTGTGCTGCAGTTGCAGGCTTTGGTGGGGAAAACATGAAAGGTAAGTACCAAGCAAAGGGATGCGTGTGAAAGCAGTCAGTAAGCCTTTTGTTGTCTTGTGTTGCATGTGACAGTGTTTGCAGTTGAAATCGGTGCAGTAGCAAGTGTACTTTACTTATATATGGCATGAGAAAGGTGGCAGAACTGGAACCATGATTTTTATGGCAATGGGCTTGAAAAAACCAGCATGAGCTAAAGAACCCCTCTACAAATGCCATTTCAGGTGAGCCTGTGCAGGATAGACCAGGCTTCTCAGAAAACTTAATTAGTCCAGGCAGAATGCCATATTAACACAGCTGTATTGCTTCTAGTTCCTCACTAGTGCTGAGCAAGCTTAGCTGGAATTATCTGCCTGGCTCTGTGTGGCAGAGATTCATTCTCCTTCCTTCCCACTGCTTTGGTTACTTCTCCTTTAGGGAAGGAGATGGAATGAGTGTGGCTTTGTGCCAGCATAGGTTTCTGGGAGCTCTGGACTGCCCTGAATTGCTGAGCCACCTGTCTGTGTGAGCCTGGTGAGAATGAGGGGTGTCAGCAGGGCCCTGGGACTGCTGTCTTGGGCAATACTGCTGCCAGTACTGGGCACAGACCCCAGCTGTTTGCTAGGAAGGTGAGACTTGTGGTCTGAAAACTTGGGTGGGGTCTCAGGAAACACCCTAGCAAATAAATGGTTAACCAATAAGCAGACCATAAAAATAGAATGGAGGAGTGTAATTATCATGGGATAAGCAAATGATTAGAGTGTTATGATGCTCAAAGTATAGCCCTAGAGTCAGGTGCTTAATTATTAATATTATTATTCATGGATGGGTCTTTATGATGTGGGAAATGAATATTTCTGGCACTGGAAGGAGATGTAAGACACCAGTTTAATATGCCAAGCAGGGCTTACCGAGAACAGTGTGCTTCATATAAATTAAATCTACCCGTTAGCCACGTGTTCTCCACTGGGGATGGATTCTTCATCTTCTTGCTTCCTAAAGCTGCTCATAAAACATCAAATTAAAAAAAATTGCCCTTTTAATATTTTTGCAGGTAAATCAGAATGTTCAAAATGGAGGAAAAATATAGATGAAGGAAGATATGGGTGATGGCTCTGGGCTCAGGGGAGGCAGGGCTGAGATCCTGGTCTGGGTGATGAGCCCAGGACTGTTTTTCAGGTAGCACTGGCTGTATTCTCCTTTCATTTAGGTACCTCATAACCTCACAAATCCATGGCATGCATGTGGTTAGCAGCACATATCAGAGCAGACACTAAACAGCACTGATACAGCTTCTGTGCTGACCTAAGCATCAGCTGCAGCATCTCCAAGGCCAGGCATGTTAATCTTTATTTTGGAACTGTTGTTGAGTCAGATATTTTGGTGTCTATTTGTTGCATTCTTGTGCTGAACCTCCTTCTAGCAAAGGCTTGTTTGATGGTGGTGTCCCATGGTAGTGATTTGGCTGATGTATCTGTGGGCCACTTTAGAGGCCACTATGTAAGGTCTGGGTTAGTGCTTGTTTGAACAACAGTATAGACTAGATTCAAGTGGGCATCCCAAACTCATCCAGGAAAAAGAGCAAATGAGATGGCTGTAATCAAATAAAAGGAAAAGGTTGTTTTGCTTGGTCTCCAGTCACTGAGGGCCAGTGTCAGCCTTTGCAAAGTCTAGGCTTGAGCATTAGCTGCCCTTGGAGCCAGGGAGTTGTCTCTGTGTGGATAAGGGGGTGTTAGGTAAAGCCTTGTTCTCTAGGCAAGCAGTCAGAACTCAGCAGAGGGAGGGGAAAAATGGTATATAAAGTATGGTAGGGAATGGAGGCTTTGTGCACCCTGCACTTCTAAGTGAGTGATGCCTGGTTTCTTCCCTGTGGGTATCTGGATTTTTGGCAGTGTGACTGTTGAAACTCTGTTAATTTTTCACTCCAGTCCTAAAATGATGTGCTCTTGTGAAGTACCTCTGTGTGTGGTAGAGCAGAAGAGGAATGGAAAGATATGTCTAAAGATATGTCTCCTCCTTCTTCTTTCCCTCTCTCCCTCCCTCCTTCTTCTTTTTTTTTTTCTTCTTTATTACAATCCTGCTTTTTTGATCTTGCTTCCTGCAATATTATGAGGCTTGCAATGGATTGCTATGGCAACTGGCCAACCAGGCCTGCATACTGAATGAAGACACCTCCATGAGAGCTCACAGGGGAAGGAGATAAAAGTGTAAACAATGCCAACAAACAGAAGAAACTCCAAACAACAGCAGTAGCACCATGTGGATGTGTTATACTTTGAAATAGGATGGAGGAACATAAGGAATAAAGCCCAGTATTGATGACCAGCCTTGGGGCCAGAACTTTTTGTCATGTACCAGCAGGATAGAAAACTCACATTCTTCTGCTCCCCACCCCCGTCCCTGCAGCCCTCACCACAAGCAGATATCCAACAATCACATGTGTCTGTAAATATAGGTGGACTGGTAATTTGCAGGGAGTTGGGGGGATGGCTGTGTGAAATCAGGGATGCAAATGTTCAATTATTGCAGCTTGACAGTGATGAATGGAGAGGGGAAGAAGGGCTGCATGGCTGGATTCCTCCTCTGGGTACTTCTGTTCTGGTTGGTCTGAGCTACATCCCTGTCCCTGTGCCAGTGGCTCTGGGGAGTGCTGGGCAGGAGGAGGGGAGCACAACAGAATTAAAATGCCTCTCTGGCATGGGGCAGGGACAGCTGGCAATAGGGTAGGTCTTTTCTGTTTAATAAAACAAGGTAGAGATTTTGATTCCTAAATATCTGGTAGAGGAGTCAAGGAGCTGGGAGGGGTGTATGTTTTTCCCCAGCATACTTGGCTTTATCTCCACCTTCATCTCTCTGCTGTATTGGATGTCCCCCCAGTCTCCCAACCACAAGCCCATCTGGCGTTTTCCCCTCCCCAAAACTGAGAGGATCCAGCCTTTTTTCCAGAAATGGAGGGGAGTGTGTGGTGGGAGGGAGGGGGAGATTGGTGCTGCTGTTAAGGCCAGATGGCCCTGAAGGGCTCACTCTACTCTCTAGGTCAGACCTTTTCAGCTCCTTTATCTCTGCTTTTCTCTTCCCAGCAAAATGGGCAATATCTACTGTATCAGAGGAAATTGAACCTGGCACTGCCATTAAAAACTCATGGGTACTTTCATGCTACTGGGATGGAACTGGGTGAGCCCAGACAACATGCCATGTACACAGTCTAGCAGGTGTGTGTATTTAACTGTGTTTGGGCTGAGTCCTGTTGGAGCTTTGTACAGAGAGTACGACAGCCAGTGCTCTCTGAAGAGCTTCGGGAATCTTTCCCAGTTTGCCTTTATCCACTGTCTGTGCTTTAGTGAGCACAGACTTCCACTTGTCTTCTGTGGGGCTCCATTGGTGCAGGGGATGAGAATTTTGCCCTTCACCCAGAAGAAAAATCACTGTGTGTTAAACCAACACGTTTTTATAGGCAAGGCAAAGTGCTTACTCAGTCACTAGGCAGCATCTTGAAATCAGGTGCAGAGACACAAACCTGATACAGGAGCAAGTTTCTACAGAGCAGAACAGATGACAGTGAATGCTGAAGAAAGAAGCAACCTGTGTATAAATTAATGAACCCTGCCAAAAGCTAGTGTGCAGTGAACAAAATGTGTATTGAGCAGTACTTTCATCCAGCTTTAATGATTCAGAATCCTCCGTAGAAAATCAAGCATTGTTGTTGTTCTGGGGGCTCTGATGTTGGCAGTACCATTTGTAGGCACTTACCAAACTGACAGCCAGCAGCAGGGCTGTGCTGCAGTGACAGGGACAGGGCCAGCACATTTATGATGTGATTCTGCATTCAGTGCTCCACGCACAGCCCTCCCTTACAGTGTTTTTGCTGCAGAATTAATGGCTTTTTTATCATTATTAGCATCCTCCTTGCCCTGTTCTAGGCAGCCACACTGCAAGAGCAAGCAAGAGTTGACTGTGCTGCTTGTTCCTCACCAACTGCAGTGTGTAGCTGTCTGGGCTCACACCCTCCATCACTCTGAGCTGTTGTAACATGAACCACTCTCGAATATGCTTTTCAATGTGTTTGTTCTGTCATGTATTTAAAAATGTTGGAGAGCTATTGGAACTTAAGCAATTTAGTGGATTTGAGTTACCAAAATGAGAACACTTGTGGTGTTACAAACACCACAGTAGCATGTTGTTAAAGTTGTTGTGGGGCTGCTCATGGCAGTCTTGCTCATCCCATTGATATGTGCACAACATTAACAGACTTGTTAAATGTGAGATGCTGAGCAAAGGGTTTGCACCACTGGTCCTTCCCTCTTCTCCCTGCACTAGGGTACAGCTCACACATTTGCATGTGTCACTATGGCCTCCATCCTGCTCTGTATCTGTGCCCCAAATGGGTGTCACCATAGTCCTCTCACCATCATGTAGCCAGGTACTCTTTCACGTGGGAATGAAGACACTTCAAAGATTTGCAGAAATGATTCCTAATACATTGGAGGAGCAGCACATAGAGGCTAAAGTAGGTGATGGGATCAGCCTTCTGTCTGGTGGTATTTGCAATACTAAGATAGTGGGAAACATCTCAAATACCAGGATTGGTCACAACTACATAAATTTATAACTAGAATTTCTAATTGTTTATAATGTGTGTTGAGGAGGGCAGATCTGTAACAAGTGTTCTGAATTAACCTTAGTGCTGCACACTGGCCCCTTTCAGTGTGGTGGCCATGTAAAACACTTGATTACTCTCTGAACCTCTGTGGAGCCTGGGGAATGCTGATCCCAAGACGTGAGTCTGAAGAGCTCTGCAGGAGTCATACTTTGATTGCCAACATTGTGTTCCCATGAAATTCTGCATCCTTCCAGAAGTGGGCTTCAACTCTGTGGCCCTTCTACAAAATATTTTCAGTTGATTTTTCTTTGCCAGTTTCAATATGTTGTTGTTCCATTCGTGAGGCTGTACCAGGCTCCCTGTGGTTGGTAATTAAACACACTGGAAATTTTTGTGCTTTCATTTTTGACCAGAGACCCTTGGCTGGCTGGCACAAAGGGATAAGGTTTGCTGACTTTGGTGTAGAAGGCCCCGAGTTCAGATTTGCTTCCCTTTCTCAGCACTTTTCTCTTTCTAATGAAAACAATAAAAAGAAGAGTGATGTGATCAGAAAGCACTTGACAAGTACAAAAATATTGGAAATGGGATGTTTGCTGCAAAAAATGGGATGAATTTAGAACAGGCTAAGCCTTGAAATGGGCCAAGTTAAATAAGCAGCAAGTCCTGATAACTTGGCCCTTTTTTTCCTGAGGTTCGTACACCCACATATGGGATCTCAAAAGGGTGAGCCAATGTAACCCTAATTGTGTCTTATTTATCTTGGCTGTTTAAGCAGCTCACCATGCTGTAACTTGGCCCCTTCCACAGTGATTGCATCTTTATACAGTTGACCTTTTCTTCCCCCTCCAGTTTTCTGTATGTGCTACAAGTTTTCATGTCAGATATAATTATCTGAACCCCCGTAGGCTGTGAGGATAAGGTTTCAGCCATTTTTGGCAATGGGGTTCTTTCCCAGGGCTGCAGATGGGTTAGGTGAACCAGATGTACTCAGATAAGTTTGTTGCAATTTCTTTCTGGTTTTTAGGTTGTGCTTCAAAGGATGGCCTCCGTGCTTAGGGTTTAGTTGCCTTATAAATTGTAACTTACATTTTGCCTTTGTGATGAGAGTGCTTTTTATTTCATTGAAACCTGGCTTAAACTATCATGTTCTTGTAGGTTCCCTTCTAGAACTTGGGATGTGACAGTTGTATGTGTTTGGTGGTATGTAAGTGCTTGGACTAAGGTTGGAAAAGGAAATACTAAAATATTTTGGAAATCAGTGGCACCTTAGCTGCTGTACTTGTATTACTACAAGGTCTGTGTAAGAGGCTGCTCTGTAATGGGACCACATTTACTTGAGGCATAAAGACACTGCCTGGATGTCAGAGCTGTGTCTGTACCACTGCACCACCAGCCTTCTGCCTTCCCTGGGCCCCCACTGCCACCCAGCCACTCCTGCAGCTGCATCTTAGTCTGACTCTTACAGATTACTGGTGGGCTGGAAAGTAGACAGATTGGTGAGCTGAGTAATTAATTCTGTTTTAATATTATTATTTATACTGAGAGAGCACAAAGAGCTGTCAGAGGTCACACTGCCCCTTTCACTAGGCACTAGAAAAGCACACGGGCAGGACTTTGATTTGGTTTCTATCTCAGTAGACCAAGACAGGGAAGAAGGATATCTTGTGATCCTGATTTTGTAGAGAGGGAATAGGGGAGATGGAAAGTAAGGAATTTGGCCAAGGCTGTGCAGAGACTCTGGCTAAGCCAAGAAATAATATCAGCTTTCCACAACCCCTGTGCAGGGCATTCTTGGCTCTTGTTGAAGCTTTCTCTTTTAAAATTTCTCCATATTAGTATTTCCATGCTGGGTTACAACCTCTTTCCTCCATCCATGCCCCCACCTCCCCCCTCCCTCCCAATCTCACCTCATCTCCTTTGACTCAGGGACACAACACTGGTATTTGCTAGGAACAGCATCCTTTTTGAAACAGAGCTCAAAATGTGTTTCAAGTGATAGCTGCATCCCTTGTAAGGGGTGGAAGGGAAGTGTAAAGAGGGCTCTGGCTTCTTTGTGGCAGTGAGTTTGTGGGGTTGTTTCTCCTCTCTGCAGATGCCACACAGGAGCATCTTCTGACTTTGTTAGAGCCCCGTTCCCGGCAGAGCCACAGGCCACTCACTGGACCCAGCTGCACTGACTAAAGGCCAGAGCCCTTAGTGCTCAGACCCCTCAGGAATTGGCTCCAATTTTTTTTTTAATTCCATGTTTTTGTCTGTTTGGGAGGTGACCAGTGGCACTTAATGTGGGTCAAGCCTGGCAAACCGATCTCCATGGCAACCCTTAATGAATGCCATTGGCTCAGTGGTTCCATCCCTGCATCTCATTAAATTTCAATGACTTTCATGGGGCTCGGACATGTAATTAATATCAAACACATGGTATTCAGCAGGATAGGGTTTAACAGCAGGCAACTTATGCAGGAGCAGGAGAGTGACGTGGGGCGGAATGTTTGGGCTCTGTCCCCGAACGCGACAGGAACAGACAGCCCGTGAAACACGAGTGGAAGGCAGAGCCTGGAGGCTGCTGCTCCTGGCCCGGCAGAGCCATTGACGGGCTCTTGAGCCCTGGTGGAGACTGGGAACCAGTTCTGTGGTCGAGGCTCACGCTGAAATGGTTGAAAGTGGTTCTCTGTTGCTTTGTGACCAGTGGCCAAATTGCTGGAGGCGACATAGAACTACTGTAGGAAAGGGGATCGTATGTGCTGGCTAAAGGAAACTCCTCAAAGTCCAGGGAGATCAGAGGAGGCAGCACAAGGCAGCAAGACAAATAAAGTCACATTTCATGGATTTCTTTTCACTGTGTACAGGTACAGCCTCTGTGGCACATCACAAACTCTCCCCATCCTCAGCACAGAGGAGCTTCCAAAGCCTTCACAAGAAGCTGCTGCAGACTGGCAAAACCCCTGTTCTTATCATCAGGGTTGGGTGAATCATAAGACTCTCTTAAAGAGCAAGCAAGAGAAATTCAGGCTGGGGATGCAGCAGTAGGAGCAGCAACCACAGTGTTTGCACAGAGACCACCTGAGCTTTGCCCCATCCAGCTGCACAGTAGGGCCAGGGGAGGTGTGCTCTCCAGGGGAAGGGACAGATGCCAAAATACAGGGGGGGAGTGGTGAGGAGTGATTTTTTTCATTTGCCAAAATGAATTTGAATTTCTTAGGGTTTGCCTGCCTCTAGTGAAGATCTCAGCCATTTCAGCTGTATCAAAGACGTCCAGCATCTTATCTCACGTGGATTAATGTTATCAGACATGAAATGAAACAAAAAGGTGGAGGGAAATGGAGGAAATAACCTCTGCTAATTACTAATATGCAAAGTGAGTAACAAGATGAAGAAATAATGTGCTATCAGATACAATCCTGGGGTTTTTAAAACGAATTATTTCATCTTCAACTGCATTCCTGCTATTCCCCAGGGAATAATATACAATTCCCACAAGGATATGAGAGTATAATTCAGTGGCAGCTCTGGTGAAGTTATATTCAGCTTAATGAATGTCGGTGGGAAGCTAAGATTGAATTATTGCCCAAGTGCTCTGTCAGGTTGCCTCATGTTGTTATGCAGGATATAAAGAAAATTATTATTGACAATACTAAGGAGATTCATTTTGTCTGAGTGAAGGAGGCAAAGGAGGTGTATTGAATATGTGACGTAGTGGGAGAAGGTTAATCATGACTGTAATGTGGGATGGGGAGATCGATCATGCGTGGATCACAGGGATGGATATTTAATGTGTATGTGACACGGCAGTGGAAGTTTTACTGGCCAGGATGTGTGGAAGGGACAGAGCTGGAGGCAATAACAATGACTTACTGTGTCACTCGTAAATAACAGCGTGAGGAGGATGGTTTTCAAAGATCCCTGTGCCCACTGGAAGGTGCAGCAGTGGTGGGAGAGTGCAAGGGGTTCCCGGCAGGTCAATTTAAGGCATCTCCCTACGAGTGTGAAGCAAACCCAGGGGAGCCCCTGGCAGCTTGCAGATGGCCCCGGAGATCTGCGCGGGCGCCGCTCGTCCTCTCTGGCCATTGGGTGGCAGCATCTTGATGCGCAAAACGAGCATCTCCAGCGCCCGCATTCCGAGCATCCCAAAGGCACCCTCGGAGGGCTCGCAATTCGGACGCAGGACCTCGTCACACCACGAAACGCCGTGCCCAGGTTCGCGGTTATAACACGGTTGTGGCCTCAAGTTGTGCCAGAGGAGGTCTCAATTGAGTTTTAGCAAAAAAATTCTTCACTGAAAGGGTTGTTAAGTATTGGAACAGGCAGCCCAGGGCAGTGGTGGAGTCACCATCCCTGGAGGTATTTAAAAGATGTGTAGATGTGGCACCTGGGGACATGGTTTCTTGGTGTCCTATCCTTGGGTCACTCTGCATCAATTTTGATTACCTCCACCCACCATGGACTGGGAGAATAGATTGTTTTGTCCCACTGCCACACCCTCTCCTGTGCTGGAGAACTTTGTCGTATTTCTCTATAGGGTTTTCTTATTTCTCCAGACTAGAAACTAGACAACATCAATTGCTGCAATTTCTGCTTGTAAAGCAGGTTTTCTTCAGCTCTCATAATTCTCACTGCTCTCTTCTGGGCTCGTTAGTAAAGGAGGATGGACATCAACATTTTGGCCAGTTAAGACATATTTGCATAAGATCTTAACTGGCCTCCTTGGCTCAGCAGAGAGTAGGAGACTGACAGACCCATCAGTTCTAGGTATTTTCATGGACCATCTGGACTTGAATCAGAAAAGAGAGATGCATGAAAAATGCAAAGTAATTTTACACAAAACTATGCAGAATTGGCAAAACCAGTTTTTGCTCAAATCAGAGTGGAGTATCTTTGAGATCTCCATATCTGTCGAATTTAGTTGACATTGGCAAATATATTGTGATAAATATTAAAAAATGACACAATTATTAATGGAGAGATGTGCACAAACATGTAGTTACACATACAGCAGGATTGTGTAAGATCTGTTTTCTCAGTAAACCAGCTGATAAGTGATGGATGATTTGGAAAGAGGGATATGATTATTTTCAAGCTTCCAAGAAATGTTTGCTTAAAAATAGACATCAGAAATGGTGGGGGTTTTTGGTGTTTTTTGGGGTTTTTTTAAAATAAATCTCAAATCTCTTTCTTCTCTTGCCCTTCCTACACAGGAAATTCATGACTTATTTTTCAGGATTCCAGGTCATACAATTCTAATCAAGATTTCACTAGACACACTCAGAAGGCATTTGAGGGACTGTTTGGCTCATCAATCTTTCCATATTGAAAAATGTAACTTCCAGTTGTGAGTAACATTAGGGGGAAGGCATGTTTGCATCTGGAGCACTGGACAAGGCCCATCCTCAGTGTGGATTAGTGTCAGCACCTATTAGAAGGAAATGAATATATTGAAATCTAGTGCAAACTATTATAATCAAAGCAGCTGGTGGTCTTGTTTCAGCAAATTCCATTAGCTTGCAAAATAGAAGATCTGTCCAAAAATCCATTTCACATTTTTTCTTGTTATCCACAAACAACTTCAAAAGCAGATTAAATTCAGTCTCCTTGGACCTGTCCACCACATTTCACTTTCATATTTTCTTAGGAAAAAATGCCACAACAAAATATGGAGATGATTGTTTCATTTTCCCAACCTGTCACTCACAGTGTTTGATCTGTGTGTTCAAAGTGCAGGCAGTTGCACTCAGCATGTTTCCATTACAGACGGGAGGAGCCCCCAGTCCACACCAGCTACAGCTTCTCCAGTGGTGGGACTCAGAGCAGCATGGAGCATTTTGTTGGTTTCCATCTCTTCAGATGACAAGAGTGAAAGGCAGAGAAATACATAAATAGGCAAAACCAAATTCTCTAATGGCCAAACCAGAAAATATTCTCATAAACCACAGAACACCTCGAGTTAGAGGAAACCACTGAAGGTGATCTTGCCCAGTCTTCTGCTCAAACTCCTCATCAAACATATTTGAATTTTGATATCCTAGACCCCCCTGTCACATTCCTACACTGTTTGGGGTTTTTTCCCAAAGATTTACTGAATTGCTGTGCTTTCTTTTTCTCTTTTCTAAGTGCATTTCTGCTTAGAGCATCTCACATTCCATGTTTTTCCTTATTGCAAATAGCAAGAGAGACTCTTCAGATGCAAAATTTGAATCTACATCCAGAATCATAATCACAGGACAGATCTGTGCTAGAATGGAGCTGAAGTTCAGACTAGGTGTCACTAGTTTAAGAATAAAACACTGCAATATGTGTCATCCTAGAAGTGTGAATTAACATACCCAGGGAATTCAGAATTGAGACAAAACTTCAAAAGCATCCAAATAATGGAAGAAAAAGAAAACCATCAACAAAATACCTAACTCCACCTTGTAAAGATACAGAATTGTTACTATCATAGAGATGTCATAGTGCTTGTGATCAAAATTAGGCAGATATTAAGGCACCAGGACATGCTGATGATGCAGACAGATATCACATTTCTTAATGCACCTCAATCTTATTTTTTCTTTGAGAGACAAATAGCAAAATATATTTGTGAGCTTATGAGTAATTCCTGCAATAAAATCAGAATTCACAGGTTTTTTTCTAAGGAGCTACCAAGCCTTTTCTTACAAAGCAAAGAAGTTTGGGTTTTAGGAAAGTCCATTTTACAACAATTCTGCTATGAATTTCTGTATGTGGTATGTGAATGGGGTCAATGTAGATTTATGTATGGAGAAAAATGTGAAATCTGTAATGAGACTTGGTGTTCTGAGAGTGTGGTGATCACAGACCTGATGAGAACCTTCCAGTCCCATACTCAAAACTGAACACAGGTACCAAGTACCAAACAGGTACCAAAAACATTTTAATGTTTTGGGGGGTTTATTTTTACTTTTTTATGGCAAAATCTGTGAGTCACAGGCAGGACGTGGCCCTGGTGTTCAGATACTGAATTGGGTCAAGTGAGAGTTTCTCACCCCATCCCTCTCTCCAGTTACAGTCTTGCAGACCTGTTTACATTCTGTCAAAGTCAGTAGGAAGGAAACGTTTCCCTGAAAGCAGGGTTCTGCTTTTTCCTTTGTTTTGTGGGGTGGAGGAACAAGGGATATGCAGAGGTGCTATTTCCAAGCTTTCTGGCATAGAAAACAGTTGTTCCATCACACCAGATACCATTTTGACTGGTGCAAGGGAAAGGTGCTTGTTGAAATCTGCTGCTGCCTGCTTGGGAAAGACAGATAAGTTAGAAATGGGACAGCTGCATTCCCTGGCAAAAAGCCACTATAGTTGAATATGCAGAAAGCAGTGGGCTTGGGGACTGAAAAGAGGAATCACAAGGGGAAGATGCAACCTGTAATGTCCACTACCCTTCCTGCTGGCCTCAGGTCAGCAGTGAAGGAGACAGTTCTCCCCTGGGTGCTGCAGGGTGCTTGTTCTTTGGCCGTGTCAGCACACTGTTGTGCCTTGCACAGAAGCTGCCTGAAAGAGGATGCATCACTTTTTCCTGGTTTGCCCAGAATATCGGTGGAGGCAAACTGTATCTCAAACCCTCCTGTCCTAAAGCTCATACTTGGCACCAGGCCATTTCTTCTTTTTTTTTCTTTTTTTTTTTTTTCTTTGTTTTTCAATTAGTTGATGTTGAGAGAAAAGTACCTGCTTTTCCCAGGTAGAAAATCAAGCAGATTAACATAGCTTTGTCTTAGGGACTGAAGAATAGAGAGGGGACCAGGAACTGTGAAGCTGAGGGAGGAGAATTCCTTCAGCCAGAGCCCTCTGAGCACTAGTGCACAAGTCCAGCTGTGGCACCACCCAATCCAAGCCTGCAGCAGGGAGTTGGTGCAGAGCCCTGGGTCAAGTGTCTCTGTTATTGCCTCGGGCATGGCAGTTCCTTTGTTTCCCATTCAGGGGCTCAAAATTGCTAAAGGCTTGGCATGGATGGGGAGTTGTGGTCATTGAAACAACGCAGGAGGTCTGGTTCCCAGCTTCTGCTCATAGCTCCCTGCCAGGGACTCCAGCTGAGCTGCTGGTACTGTGGAATAAAAAGCTGGAAGCCCAAGGTTTCCCAAGATTCCTGCCCAATAACTGTTCTGGCAAATGAAGCCTTGTCACTGAAATACAGTTCCAGCCTCGTGCCTGGAAAGATGGCAAGGCCCTTTCTCTCTGTGCAACTCTCTCTCTCTCATATTATCCAGTCAGCGTGTTTGGGGAATCTATGCATTAAATAGATTTATGTGTTTAATAATTATTAGTTTCAAAGATTTACAGTGCCTTGGTGCTGTTTCTGTGACTCTGCCTCCCCAGGGGGATTAAGAAAGTGGAAATCCTTCATCAAGAGAAACAAAAAAAAAAATTAGAAACTTTAAATCTTCCTCTTTTGGAAAATAGGTTGTGAAGGGAATAAACACACATTCTCTGAATGTTGCTGGTTAGGTGAGTGGATGTGTATGTCTTGGGGTTGCACATTACACATGTGTTTAGGGAAGGTGCAAAGATCTGGATGTTTATCTCCTCCCCTTTTGCTTTAAAAAAGACATCTAGACAAGTTAGGGGACATAAGCAGGGGAAGCTTCACAGCTGTTCTGCCACAGTTTGGTTGTGCAGTGACAATTTGATAGAAAGAAGAAGCCTTCATTTATCAAGAAAAAAGGAGTGGGATTTACCAATAAGAAGATACAGCTACTTCTAATAAAGCCTTGCTTTTTTATGTCATCTTCAAAGCTGTCTCTTGGTCTGTGCTCATATCATCTCCAAAGCTGGCTCATGCCAGAGCAAGTCCCATTGTGTAAACTGGCCATTTTAGTCTCCTTTTCATGTAGAGTGATTATAGTCACGACAAAAGCAAAAGGGAACACAAAGGGGAATTTAAGAACTGAAATGCTTGTATGTGACCATATTCCTGTCTGGGTTTGGTGCAAAACCAATGCAGTTTCATTAGATAACAATACCAGAGGCATAAGGAACTTGGAATGCAACCTACAGAAATTGAATTTGAACGACTCAATTTTCAAATGTGAGATCTGGAAGGAAAAGAAAACCATTCTGGATGTCCTTACATCATTTGAATGTTGGACTCTGGGCACCCCAGCTCTGCAGCCTCCAGACTCACAGACTCACCAGAAGCCTCTGTTGTCTTCACACCCCTGACCCCTGAGTAGTTCCAGTGGCCTTGGCAGGAAGAAGTGTCTTGTCTCACCTGGTCTGCACACCTAAGCAAGGTAGGAAGGACTGACCTGGTTTGCACACCTAGATGTGCACACTGCAGTCTTGCTACCAAGCTCACTGAGGTTAAGGAGCCTGTGCAAGAGGATTTTATCCAGAAATCTGGCAGCACAGAGAGGTAGATAATATTTGAGTGAAGCTGCCAAAAGACCCTCAGGGCCTTAGCAAATTGCAGCTTTTGAAGGGCTAAGCTGCATTTTTTGCTTGTGATCTAATTTTAAGAATCTCAGTGGAAAAATCCCTTTGTAATTGGCCTTGCAACTTTAGGTTTCTAATTCATATCTGATCGTCATGGTCGAGACAGGCTCTCAGATTTTGGTTTATGAACAGCTACCTGGAGGAGCAGATAACAGCCTCCAAACCAGGCCCTTTATGTGCAGGGGAATGAATACAATGTGCTTCAAAAGTGTCAGTAATGCAGCATCTGCAGTTCTGCCACCTCTTCCTGCAGCAGCTCAAGCAGCTTCTGCCTGGCATGAACAAACACAAGGAGTGCCCATGTCTGGGCTCTTGCTGGCAGCTGCAGGGGCTGGGCTGGCCCACCCTGAGCACTCACAGGCAACCAAATTCAATCCCTGCTGCTGGTGCAAGTGAAGAAGCAGCTTCCTGGGCACTACAATCTGAGGGGTTCTCTGTGTTGAGAAAGGTGTTTAAGCAGGCTGTGTACAGAGGTTCCATGTGGTGCAAGTGGTTTGCACAGGTAGGGGCTTTGCTGTGTTTGCAGAAGAAAGCTGCTCTTATGTCTGATGGATGAAGAACAATCTGGAGGGCTGTTCCTAAACCTGGAGCAACCTGTACTCTCACTTCAACCACTTTGCTTTTCTACAGGGACTTGCACTCAGATAACAACTCAAAGCAAGCTGATGCTGTTGTACTGTTAGTACCTGACATACCCTACATAACTACAGAGTGACAAACCTTCCCACTACCAGCCTCTTGTTGAGTAACTGCAGGGGTTTGCAGGACTGGAAAGTCCCTTTTCCTCTTTCACCAGCGTTTGCAGGTGTCAGTGCCCTGTTCACATGTGAGCTGAACCCCCTCTTGCACATGCTACATTTTTGCACCTTTAAGAAGTCAAACATCACATCTTGGCAGTGATGGTCTGGTCTGGAATTTCTACTTGCAATCCCAAGAACAAGAGCAGGAAAAGGACAAATGGGAAGAGAGGTTTCTCTTGTTGGGAAGGGTCTATGTGTGCATGTGGCAGTGAAGATGTATGTGTGCACTTACATGCTTGAAAGTCTTCATTTTTCTGTTTGAATATTTTTAGTTATTATGCTGGAGCTAAACATTTGTTTTCTTCTGTTGCTATTAGCTCTACTTTATGTGTATGCTCATGACAGTAAACGTGCTTGTTCATGTAGATAGTACACGCATATATTTATGTGCCTGCAGCCTTTGGGGGACAAAAGAGGACATAGGACTTCATAGGATCCTACATACAAAATGCTCGCTGCAGTTGTCATTTTTTTTCTCTAAAGAAAAATATATTTGATTATTGTTTGTCCCTGTTCTGATTAGTGCTTATTGGCCAAAGGTGTCCCAACCTTCTCTGGCTGTAATCTGACATATTCAGATTGTCAGAATGGAGCTCTGTAGTATTTCTTCTGTCAGGCTGTGCTGACATGAGAACCAATGCAGTTGCTGTTTATGCAGGAAGTTCATTCATAAAAATGCACAGGCACAATGAATAGCAAAGGAGGGGAACAGTGATAAACTCTCTGTGCCACTTAGGTGCTGGTGAATGAGCTTCTGCATCCTTGGCTGGTACGAGAACCCCAGACCTCTGGCACTTGCCATTTACAGCATCATCTTGTATGGTGACCTGATGACTCCCTGTGGATGAGAGCACTCAGATTACAAATGTCTTTCTTGGCTTCATCTACCTTTCTTTGATAGCTTTGCATAGAAAAATGTAGGTATACCTGGGGAAGATCAGCCTGCTGTGTGTCTGCATGGGTCAGTCTTGTATCACTCTAGACAGAGAACTGCATGCCAGCACTTTACTGAATTCTGTCGGGCAGTTGTGACAGTGTTAAAAAGTAGGTCATTTGAATGCATTGCTGATAACAGTAATGGATTCACACATCAGCTGCCTGCTCCATACACATGTAACCCCTGCCCAATGTCACCTCCGGAGTGCTTCCCTCCCAGGCACTGGAATGTGCCGTTTTGCTAATGCACATATGCAGAGTTTGCATTTCAAACTAAGGAGAGCTGAAAGATTAGAAAATGCCAGAAATACCTATTCCCCAAAAAAGTCTCTCAGGCCCAGGTTCTACATGTCTGGGATATATGAACTGGCATCAGGATTAGAACTTGCTTAAAAACAAGCAGCACTGAGTTAGGAAGTAGCTGCAGAGTTAGGACAGCAGGTCAGAAAGGCAGTGGAAGAGCTTGTGCTACAGAATAAGCACCACTGCTGCACTCAGAACAAGAGGTGGGAGCAGAGAGGAACAGAGTAATTTCTGGCCTCTGTAACCATCCTCTGGTGAAGCAGCTTTAGTTCCCATCGAGAGGAGAGTTCACTTGTGAAGCAAATTCCATAACCTCTACTTGATTTCACCTAGGACAGCCACAACGATTTTGTGCTTACTATCTGAAATAAAGATGTTGGAGAAATAGTTTGCTTTTAAACTGGAAGAAGCAAGAGCAACCCTGATCTCTTCTTAAAACTCACACGTTCATGTAAAACACCAGGACTGGGGTAGGTGTACTTTGAAGTGCAACTTAGGAAAGCCCAAGAGATGAGCTAAAAACCTACCAAAATACAGCAGAGGCACAAAGCACAGAGTTAACTCTTTGCAAATGGACTGTGCCATGAAAGGAAGAGAGCATTACTCAGACTCCAGAGTATCTCTTTCCATAGCAATGCTGGACAGTACAAAATCTTACTGGATAGGTAAAAGTAGCTTGGTTAAGGCCACACACAGCCTTTGCCTTCCCTCTAGATCTGATGTGATCAAGAATTGTGTGTGTATCTTATGTGTCTCTACACTTAAAAATATTGTATTGTTGGATTTGCTTTTCTTGTCTAAAGATTCAGGAATTGCTGATGAGACCAAAACCTGCAGCTTTAGAGAGAATGTATCTGAAGAGTCAGCAGTGATATGCCACTGCAGGCTGTTTCTGTGCATGCCTGTGGTAGGAGGTTGGCTTTTCCAGCACAGCATAATGCAGCAAGTTGATGGAAAGCTGAGTGTGATGCAGGCTTGGCTAATTGGAGCACTCCTGGGAGGATGTGAATTGCACAGTTTCCATAATGAGTAGAGAGAAAAGATAGTTTACATCTCTAATGTAACAGCATCAGGACAAGATTAATAGCAGAACCTGAGCAATGGTGTCTATCAGACACTTCATTATTAAAGGAACTGGGTTTTGCTAATGGTATTGTGCTGGTGATGGGTGCTGTGAGTCAGGAGGCAAAATCCCTTCCCTGCATCTCCCCTTACTTTCTTGTCACCAAAGCCTAAAGATTATAATGGACACACGAACACAGAGGTTTTTCTGTCACATGATGCAATTAAATTGTGGTTCAGCTTCCAAACTACACTGGAAATGGAGTCGTCTGAATGCACAATTGTCTGTGGATCTTTTAATTCTGCTGTTGCTTTATAAAGGGTTGTATCAGGAAAGTTAATGAAGAGTCATTAGTTTGAGGTTAGGAAGGTGGACTGGATTTGTGTAAACATGCCATCTTCTTTTGTGTTTTGAGCACACTATACACTGGCCTGGTTCTCAGTGATGTTAAACTGTACCTCAGCATAGAAGCTTGGGCAGCACAAATTTGGAAAACAGTCACCTCTGCTGGCAATAGTTGACCTGAAATGGGGTGACAGGGGGTGTTACAGATCAGCATGCAAGCACCAGACTTGATTGGGAAGCTTTTGCTCTGAGAAGCATTGTAGTATTAGAAACCCAAAGGGGTCCCTTTACTGTAATTTCAGATATTTATTAGAACACAAGCAATGGTGTTGTTTACAACCAGAGAAAGAAAAGACCTGTAAGTCCCCACTCTAGGTAAAATGTGTGCCTTTTTGATGCTGGCTTTCAGGAAAAGCACAATCAGCAATTTTTTATGATCTGTGCTGGCAAAATAGGCTGTGCATTTTTCAGATGCCCTGTTTGTGGGAGTTGCCTTTAGCAGACAGATACTGCTTGGGTTAACACCAGATAAATGTGCATGTTCAGTAAAACCTAATCCCATATGGGTGAAGTGAAAGCTTTAGTGCAACTTCAGATCAGTTTTGTATGTTAATCTGTATCCCTTTCCTGGACAGATGTGTGTGTCTGTTGGCACAGGCACCTTCAGCTTTCACAAGACTTGACACTGAGTGCCCAGACTCAAGACCCTCATCAGTGCCAGACAAACTCTACCATTTCCAGCGTTTGGTATGGTGACAGCTCTGGTAAACTTGGAGGCCCCAGAATGTTCTGTCCTACCTTGTGTAGAGGTTTGGCAATGGAATGATGCAGAAGGGGGATCTGAAGTGCAGTAACTGTCCCTGAACAAATCCCTGTAGTGAATACCCTGTCCTTACTCAGAGAGTGCAATGGCAGTTTTATGTTCTGCCCAGTAACTAAGAGGGTTAAACTTTGGAAGTCAAAATTACAAAAAGCCACGAGTCTGCCATAAACAATGTAAAGAACTTAGTTACCATGACTGAACACCTATGGAGCAAAGAAACCGAGAGTCTGGGTGTGCTCTGAGCATGCAGAGCTCCTTCCTCATGGCAGTCCATGTGTGTAACCAAAGATGGTCACTTAACCAGCTGCCTGGCTTGCTCTTCTGAGTTTATTTGTTTCTTACTGAGATTGCCCGGGTCATCTTAGAGTGCTTGTAAACACAGCACATTTCCTTCTCTCTCTCTCTCTTTGTTTTTTTTCTTTTTTAAATGGAATTAACCACAACTCAATATTTGTATCATTCAAGCTCAATTAAAAGCACACACAAAAAAGTGCCTGAATAGTCTGCTTTTAATGAGGAGGCATACTTTCATAACAGCGATGTTCAAAGATACTTTTAACAACAAGACCGAAGGATTTACGATGTAAGTATTTTAGTCATTAGAAAATTGGAATTGTTTCTTTGGGGAAAACAAACAGGCTCTGGGCTCTTCCTAAGAGCAGTATGAACTCAGCGGCTGGCAGCGAGTTGGCCCCCCTGCAGTATGAATTAATGATAAAACTGCTTTCGTTCAGAAGGGAATTTTATTGGGCAGGATGCCGGGTACCAACACAATGAGGTCTCCAGGCGCCCCTCCCTCTAGGGGTCTTCAATTACACTTCGTAATGAGCACTGTTTCATTAGTGAGGAAAGCAAAAGTCGGCACTAATTAAAATTAAATTAGGACACACTCAAGTTGTGTCACACAGTGTGCTGAGATATTAATAAAAAGGAAGCTGCCTTGAACAAGCATGGACCAAAGGGTCAAGTGATAACAATTAAAATGTTGCATGTGATGTCAGTGTTGAATTTTAGCACTCCAGTTTTGGCTTTGTGTGTGGAAAGATGATGTCTGGACTGGTTTCTGTAAGTTGGAAGAAGCATTGCATCTACATCTGTCAAGATAATGTCTGACAGAACATTTTCCTAAACCTTGCATACTTGCCAGAGTATTTCACAAGAACACATGCGTGTGCACATGTGCCTGCAATCTGGTGTTCATGCCTGCTGTTGAGCTGACGTGTGAAAATAAGATGTACATTCCATGTGAAAACCCTGCATAAACTCCTGCTGACATGCAAAAGGTGTCTGCTCGAGCACTCCTGTAGGGAAGCAGTGCATCTGCACTGTTACATATGCATACCACGAGATAAGCATATATTTTCTATGTATCTATCTCACATGAAAGGGGTTTCTTCTAAGAACAACTGAGTTCCAGTCCCAGCCCTGAGCTCCCTTCCTGGGAGCACTAATATTTCATTTCCCTTAATACTCACGGGATGCTCTTGACAGTGATCCTCAGACATTTTGTAGATGAGATGCCCTTAGGTTTAGGGCATTGCTGAGCTTCCTTGCTTGTTCACTTTTTAAAATTTGCAGGTTGTACTTCTTTTGCTGTGATCTGCCTGGGAGCCTTCTGCTGCTGCTCCTTGTCCCTGCTGTGCTCCAGGAGTGCACCCACATGGATCTCTCTCAGAGCCAGTGCAGGTTTGGCAGAGCACACTCACCCCAGCTCCAGTTCTCCAGCTGCATCAGTCTAAGCCTGTAGCTAATTGTTCAGACCAGTTTTTGTAAGCATTTTTGAGGAAAACTTACTGCCCAGTTTAACTGTGTGTTTAATTAAGTTGGTTCCAAAGGCATTTGCCAAAATATTAAAATATATTTGACCTTCAAAATGGATTAAATAAGCATGATGTTCAGCAAGGCAAATTACAGTGAACATCTGTACATTTTGTGTTTAAATACACACACTTGGAGCTTGCTGAGCTGGTGAATGGATATGGAATATTCAGCACACACAGATTTTAATGTAGAAAAGAATTTGTTCTTCTCAGTGAATATATTCTTGCACATAAGGAAAACTGTGGCTAAGGCACCTCATGCAGTGTGAATCTGTTTGCCTCTCAGTGGATGGAGTGGGCCTCCTCACTGGAACATCATCTTTTTGTGCTCTAAGCCCTCTTTCCTAAGTGTTAAGACAGTTGGTTCCCTTAAACTTGCTGCTTGCTTAAATACTCACTGAGTGTTTCCCTTTCTGAGTGTTTCCTATTGTGGCAACTACAAAGAAAACTCTCCATCCTGTCGGGCTGTCCCTGTGCATCCGAGGTAAAACTGGCAAACTATTTAAGGCCCAGCTTTGAAAGCTGACTACTTACATTTCCTTAATATATATTTACAAGACAGATCATGAAGCCTGTAAATATGTGTTACAATAAAAACATCCCTAATGTGTAACTGAATGCTCTGCCATAACCATTCCACACGGGCTGTTACTCGCTGTGAGGGCAATAACCTGCATTGCAATAATTTCCTAATGTCTTAACAAAGACTCTGACTTCACTAGATCAGTTATTTACAATTCTATAAATGCTCTACCTTTTTAGTACAAATGTGCATTTGTGGATCTTGTGAGGATTTTGTTTCTTTTCTTGTTGTATTTGATGATAATGACATACATTTATACTGTGCTTTCAATCCAGGAGACAAAGATACAGCTCAGATAAAATGCACATGACTTTACCAGCAATACAGAAATTGCTCAGAGGTGGAGCAGAGCTGAATACTGCGCTCAGACCAGTTTACACAGTTTTAAGAGGTGCTTTAAATCCCACGCCCTGCCCAGAAAATCTGAGCCAACCATCCAGAACTGTTGAAAGTGTTAAGTCTGCTTAGCAGAATCCTGATCACCCACGGAAAGATGCTAAGGGAAAAAAATAATCAAATCACCAGAAAGCATTCCTTAGCACCTTAGCTTTCCTAGATGCCTTCATTTATAGGAGACTAATTCTGACTACCTTTGAGGCAGTACAGTCTGTGAGGCTAATGGCTTTGCTCAGTGCTCCAAACTATTGTGAAGCTTTTTTTTTTACAAACTGTATATGCTCAGAGTTAAATACGAGCCCCAGTGCTACTCTGCTGAGTGCTGAGTTGCAGACAACGAGCATTATAAAGGGAAGATCAACAATCCTAAGCTAAAGCCACTAGCAGTAAGAAGGAACAGAGACCTCAGTGAGGTTGGTCACCTCAAAGGAAGTCAACCTGGAAGGTCTCAGTCTTCCACATCCCGAAACCTGGGGAGATAACAGGCTGGTACTGGCAGCCTTGGGAGGTACCCGCGGCGGTCCCAGGCAGATCCATCCCACGGTGGCAAGAGGGGATGAGATGGGATGGCTGAGATGGGATGGCTGAGATGAGATGGCTGAGATGGGATGGCTGAGATGGGATGGCTGAGATGAGATGGCTGAGATG